>QLPI01001595.1:0-39741 GCA_003314275.1 Chroogomphus rutilus
CAGTTGGCACTTGCCACTGCTCCAAAAGCCTCACCCAGGATCCTGTTCCGTCGCTGGAAGCTTTGCCAATAGCCCTAGTTAATGCAACTGCCTTGTGCATGCTTGTATACCAGAACAGCTGGCAAATTTTTGGCTGGGACCTCTCGGTCAGCATTGTCATTTGGCACATTTGGCCAAGGTCTCTTCCGTCCGTCCCCATCTGTTCCCATTTTTTCACTCCGTATATGTGTGTCATATGCATTTACGACCCTTCTCCATTCTTCTCGGCTAGAGGCCGACACCTTTAGTAGACAGTGGGATGTCTACCTAAAAGGGGGGGGTGGCGACCAGCTAGAAACCTTTTCAAACTGCTCAAACTCCCCTCCCGAAGACATCCTCCTGCCGAAACCCCCTCCATTCATCACCCCCTGTCCTGTCCTCCACTCCCTCTGTTCCTTCAGTCCCTCCCCTATATGATCCCGACACTCTACTATGACCACTCTTACTCCCAAATACATCCCCTCAGTCTACAATTAACCCCTAATCCTTCCGCAAACATCGCTACACTCTAATTCTGACATCATGAATACCTCACATTCCTCACAATCCATCCGTCACCCTTTTCTTCCATCAAAAAACACAGCCAAACTGCCGAAAACCTCGGCACTTTCGACTTGTTCCTTTCCCTTTGATTCCATTTACTTTAAATCGATTAAAAAAATACAATTTTTATTATTCCCTCTAATCTATTTCCACATATTCATCCTCATTCCTTTCCTCCTCTTCCTTCCTCCCCTGCTCTTCCTTCCTCTCCTCATCTTGCAACGCATTCTTCAACTCCTCCAGCAGTTGTGGGTTTCCCGAATTACCTGAGTCACTCCCGAGAAAAAGCAACATGGCCCTCCACATCAGGAGCACACTATTGTGGAGCTCCTCAACCCTCCTCTCCATCTGCTCCAACCTATCCATCCTGTCCATCTTCTTTGTCTGCTTCCGACACGACCCCCCAGCCAGCGGTACCTCCACGGTAGCTCTCCCACTCAGCCACTGGGTACAGGCCTGTCTCGGCCTCTTACTCGGAGGTTCCACCTCTGCATCAGCCCCCATACCCTCCTCCTGATTTCGAACCCCTTCATCTCGTGTTGACTTGTTTCCACAATAAAAGAAAAACATTAGTAAATGAAAAGGAGTAATCATGCGACCACTCACCTGTGCACCTCCCCTCCCACTCATACTCGGCCCTGCACTGGGCCCCGCTGACATGCTCCTACCCCTCTTCCATCCGGCAACTTTTGGGACCCCCGAGGTCCTGGGGACTTCTGCCCTCCCGGCCGTTTTGGCCCATTGACCCACAGCCTTCTGGCCATCCTCCGCATCATCCAAAGACTCCCAAGTCACCGCGGTCAGTCTCCCAATGACGATGTCTTCATCGGGCTCCATTTCATCTGCCCCCACTGTAACGACCTCCTCCACCACCCCTGCTGAGACACCCTCCCCATCCGCACTACCCATAGTCTCCCTGGGGTTCCACAAATCACGCCCCACACTTTGTGTTAATGCTGGATCGCGTTCACAAATAACCCATTTTCCGTCGTTCCCCCGTTCGACAGCATCGGTCTCGGCATGCATTTTGTTCCGGGTTTTTGATGGTGATGAGTGGGGGTACGCGGTTGGTTGATGAGAAGTCCGGAAGCTTCCCACACTACCTGCAACATTACATTTAGGCGTCCCGAACCTTACTTTTAATTTCCGGCTTCAGGGGTTCAGCCGCTAAGGGGGGGATACTGTCAAGTACACGTACCGAGGCCCGTCTATTCGGCATTGCCAACCGAACAACCATCCTATATCCACGACCAAGTGTCCACGCCGCAAGCATAACACTTGGTGCGCCGGTCTCGGCTCGGCACATCCGCCATCCACACTCCTCGGTCCGTCTCACCTTGGGACTTCCTGTCCTTGTACTATCCTCGGTTACAAGCCTTGTCTTATAGTCTGGCACCTCCTATTGTCCTATCTTTGGACATGTTCTATTATTCTGTCCTTCATTGTTCTATCCCCATTTTGCATTCCTTGCTCTAATTTTATTCATTGTGGACAATAACCACATGCTCTGCATACCTTGTTGTCCCACATTCCTTATTCCACATGTCGCTTCTTAACCTATATAAGTAGGACATGCATGTACATATTTCCTCATTCTGGGTATTGACTAGGCTTAGGCCCTTCTACCTTCTTCTCCTCTGTTAAGTCCTCGACTTGGGCCGGCATCATCAGCATCCCCTCGAGTATCTGTCTGTTGCAAATCCAGTGGCATGCACGGCAAGTAGGGCGCAACGCACGAGCACGTTGAAGCCAACGCCACTACTCTTGGCCTGCAGGACTTGGCCATAGTCCACCCGACCTTTCGCCAACACCCCTTGGCAGTACCAAAGTCCGTCAGTACCCGAAGCTTGACAGGTTTGCACCTTCTGCTATGATGGTCATGTCATCTAAAAATCCCACACTGCCTTCCCCCTTCCTGTTCTGCACCACGTCTATCAGGTCTGCATTGTAAAACTGGTATGTGATCACTGAAAGGGGGCAGCCCTGGTCCATTCCCTACCCTATCAGCCTGGGTGCTGAGGAATAGTCATCGAAATTGATTGTGATTGTTCTGTCCTGGACTTTCCTGGTAATCCATTCTGTATACTCTTGTTGTATCCACCTCCTGCACATATTGTGAGTAAGTCTGTCCAAAATTATGCTTGGAAAGACCCCCTTAATGTCTAGAAACAATACTCCCATGACCTTTCCACATCTCCACATGTCTTTCACTTCTCCCACCACTTAGTATATGGTGTCCATCGTCATTCTTCCCAGCCTGTACCTGAAATGATTGTTAAGCAAGAGATAATGTTTTTCTACCATTTTTACCAGGTCTTCTGCCATGCAGGTGGATAACTCCTTGCTGATTGTGTCAAGCAGTGCTATTGGTCTGTACATGCCTGGGGCTGTGTAGTCTATTTTACCTGGCTTGTGCAAAACTTTTGTGATGGAGTTTTTCCACTCCCCTGGGTATGTTGTGAGTTCAAAGGTCACATGGAATAGAGGTCCTATGTATGGTAGAAGGATGTTAATTCATTGTTTAATAAGTATGTTCAGGATACTGTTCTCTCTCAGTGCTTTGAATGGGTTGAGTTTGTTGGAAATCAGTTACTCATAGTCTTTTGGTATCTGGGCTATTCCCATCACCTGCTCAGGGAAAAATGTGTTGAAGAATAGATCAGCCTTCTGTTCATTAGTTTCTGCCACAAGCCATGTCCCATTACCTTGTCCAAGTTAGCCCTTATTAAAAGGTGCAAGCTCCATAGTTCATCCCACATTAGGTGGTGTCTGTTAAATTCCCCTAGCCATATCATACCTGTCATGTCCTCTGTGTGTATATCATCCTCTCCTGATCACCTCTGTAGATATTACTGCACAGCTCTTATACTGTCAGATGGTGCACAATCATAATAAGTGTTAACAATGAGCACATTACCTATATGAGTCCTGATTGACACCACTGTTGCATCTGGTGATCCTATTTCCACCACTGTTCACATGCTAGTAGATACCCTTTTGCTTATCAGCAACATTGACCTCATTTGTTTCTCTTTGTCCATGTAATGGGTCACTGGGTATACTAAGTACCAGCTGGGTGTTGCTCTTGTATTTCCCAGGAAGTTGATGTATGGCTCTTGAATTGCAAGTACTTCATAATTGTCAGGTGAGTACTTAGCTAGCATTTCCACCATTACCATCAGTGACTTATTAATGTTCTGTTGTCTTATCTTCAGTTCTTTGATGTGTCAGTTTTACGCATTCATCCTCAGCAAAGTTCCTTGTTGTCATCCCCTTTATATCTCTGTCTCTTCTGGTCACATGTGTTTACTATGTTGTATTCATCAAGGTGGCTTTGTCAAATCTCACCTGTTTCCCAATCCTGCCATCCTTTGTCTTTGTGCCCTATCTGGGGATTTTCCCCCATCCCTTTCCCTAGTGTATCACCCCTGTGCTTGTTCCTCCCTCCATGTGGTTGACTGCTTGCATCCATTAGCTGCCGCTCACGGCTCCTTTGTTCTTGTTGTCCCCTGTCGCATAGTCTATCTTAGGTTGCCTGCTTTCCTCTGTCTGCCTGATTGCTAAGTCTCTTGGAAAGTCCCTCAAATCTTCCATGTCTTCTTCTCCTGCTCTGTTTTGTTCCCATGTCCATGGGCTGTTGTTTTGGAAAAACCTGTAGGTATGTTCTGTGTCACCCTTCTCTATCACCACACATGCCACCCTAAATGCTGGGCATATCCTGTCCTATAAGGCATGTCCTTGCATGTCACACTTTGCATATTTAAACCTTTTGGGGTCTAGTTCTTTGCAATTGGCCATTCTGTATTCTTCACCGCATGTTCCACATGTTTCCTGGATGCTACATTCAGCTGCTATATGCCATGCATTATATTTTTGGCATTTGAGGCACCCACATGGCTCCTTTTTCATTCATCTAGCCCAGGTCCTCTTTCCAGTGATTATCATACCATCCCTGATGCTTTGGTTTGTAGACTCTGTGGTGGAGAATCTAGCAATAATGTGAGCAGATTTCTGTCCTTTTGTTCTCCTGTGAATAGGCATTATCCAGCAAGTCGACAGCAATAAGCCTGTGGGAAGCCTAGAATCTTTCTCTATTTTCCTCATTTCTGCAAGTGCATTGGGTGAATGGCTCAATGGTATGTATTCAACTATTACTATCATGGCTCTTTTTTTTATCATGGCTGGCCCTCCAAATTTGCTTAGAAAGGCCTCTTTGTTCTTTTGGATCTACCTGGAAGCTTCCTCAGTTTCTAAGTCATAAATAATCCCACTGTTTGCAAGCTTTTTTACTCTGACAAAAGCTATGTTTGGTTCCCCATGTCTATTATCCAGGTTGTTTATCACCTCGTTAGCCTTCACTACCAATTCTTGTTCTGTAAGTTGGCTGAGGGTGTCCTGTTCCCCTTGAGGGTCCTTATCTATTAGTAGTTGCCTTGTTTTGCCAGGTTGTTCAGGTGCGACAAGGGTACATTACCTTTCAATGCAGTAGCATATATCATCTCCTTGTGGCAGTGCCCCATCTCCTTCCATTTCTGCTGGCCTTCTGCTGGCTCTTTTGCTATGTCAGTCATTGTCTCTAACTTGCTGATAACCAAGGTAAGGCCCTCCTCTACATATTGTTTCATCGCAGCACCCACTCCTTTTGCTGCTTCCTCCAGCATCAATATTGCCACTGCCCTTACACCCTCCTGTAATGTTTTCCCATTGTGTACCATTGAGAGCAGGGTGTAGCTGAGCTGCTCTGCCATCAGCAGATCTTCTCTTGCAAGGTAGCCATATTTGTTTAGGTATCCTCTGGCTTCTCTCTGGTGTGTACTGACATGTTTGGCTTAGTTATGAGCTTTGCCCTGGTCTTGCTATTGGTCTTCTGTGCTGCATTGGCCCTTGTACAGCCCTGTGACATGGTGGGCATATGAGGTTCAATACTTTGCGGCATGGCCTTTTTGTTTGCTTGTCAGGCTTCGGCACTACCAATGGTATGGTTGGAACCAGCCAAGTCCTGCAGGCCAGTTAGGGTGGCTTGGCTTCAACGTACTCGTGTGTTGCACCCTGCCTCTTGTGCATGTCACTAACTTGTAACGGAAAGGATACTCAGGAGGATGCCAAGGGTGTCATCCCAAGTAAGGACTTCTGAACAGAAGGAGGAGAGTAAGGAGGCATAAACCTAATTGATACTTAGACTGAGGAACTATGTACATGCACTCGCTACTTATATAGGCTGAGAGGCAGAATGTAGAATAAGGGTGGCATAAGACATGGAGAAAAGAATAAGGTATGAAGACCTGTCAAGTCCACGTACCGAGCCCCATCCGTTGGCAGTACCTACCAAGCAACCATCCTAAATCCACAATCAAGTGACCATGCCACATGCACATCACTTGGTATACTGGTCTCAGCTTGGTACCTCCACCAACCACATGCCCACCCTTCGGTCCGTCTCACCTCGGGACTTCCTGTCCTTGTACTATCCTCGGTTACCAGCCTTGTCTTATAGTCTGGCACCTCCTATTGTCCTATCCTTGGACATATTCTATTATTCTGTCCTTTATTGTTTTATTCCCGTCCTACATTCCTTGTTCTAATTTTACTCGCTGTGGACAATAACCGCATGCTCTGCATACCTTATTGTTCCACATTCCTTATTCCACATGTCGCTTCTTAAAACTATATAAGTAGGGCATGCATGTACATATTTCCTCATTCTGGGTATCGACTAGGCTTAGGCCCTTCTACCTTCTTCTCCTCTGTTAAGTCCTCAACTTGGGCCGGCATCATCAGCATCCCCCCGAGTATCTGTCTGTTGCAAATACAGTGGCACGCATGGCAAGTAGGGCGCAACGCACGAGTATGTTGAAGCCAACGCCACTACTCTATTGGCCTGCAGGACTTGGCCATAGTCTTCCTGACCTTTCGCCAACACCCCTCGGCAGTACCGAAGTCCGTCAGTAACTGATGCTTGACAAGACCATGTGGAGGTATTGTCCTCAGCGAACTAGAATAGAACAATATAAAAGTAAGACAATGAAATATGACTGATAATAAATGAATGAGATTGTGGAGAGGAATAGAACAATAAGGGGTGGCCGAGATATAAAACAATAGGGCCGCGAGTAAGTGGCAATGAATAGTGAATGTCCTGAGGGTAAGCAGGTAAGGGGAAGGACAGGGAGTAGAAGAATAATAGAGAATAGGAGGGTGGGGTAAGGAAAATGAACCAGATGATAACTGCGCACTATGGGGGATGATATGAGTAAGGGTCGGTCAGGCAGTACTTCTGAGTAAGTCAGAGCACAGTATTGTGGTCATGACATTGCTCCTTTTTCATAGGGGCTTTGTTGAATCACCTATGGTGGTCAGCGGTACCCTAAGTTAGTTTGTGGCTAGTATGTATGTGAGAAATAGAGATTAGAGCTTTCAGACATTGTGGTAGGTGTCACATGCTCCCACCTTCTTGCAACTTACTACAGCAGATCTCTGATAATGATTTCAACAGGTTCTCTTCAGCACTCTTAACTTGTTCTCTATCTATCTGGCCTGACACATCCTGTTCTCCTGTTGGTTCATTTCTTGCTCAAGCCTCATAGGTAGTTCACATTCCTCTGCAAACAATAATGCCTTTTCTCACTGGGTTTTTTAATGCATATTTTGTAGGATAATGAGCAACTTACAACAGAGGTGCGGGGCTTTTTCTAGACAATCTAAATTATTATACTCCTCAGTGTGTGTCAACCACTGTTATTTTTATTTAGATATACCTAAATTTTTATACTATAAAGAAATAAGTGAGAATCAGTTGGTAATTTACACTGGAATATACACTAGGCTTACCTCCTCAGTGTATGTCAATCACTGAGGAGGAAGGCATACATGGGTGGTGTTTCACCTACATATATCCCTGAGCCAGCCCAGCCCCTAAGTGTTAGCTTGGTGAGGGGCCAACCTACTGGTCCCTTCCCAGGGAGCCAGCCATGCGCGTTACATCGAGTGGAAGCAAATCCACGCATGCATCAGTAATATACAACACAGAATACAAATAACTCACTCAATCTTGAGCAAAAATACAAATAAAATATAGAAAATTTGAAATTCAAAAGCATACAATTTGACACCAAGATCATCGAAAATGAAGACATATTTGTGATTGACCTTCTCAGGGGTTATGCATACATATATGCACCCTACACACCCCCTCAAGCTCAATATATGCCAAGTTTTTTGGTTAGAATGTTGACCTTAGGAACAGGAAGACCCTTCATAAGGATATCCACAACCATTTGATCGGTTGGAATAAATTCGATTAGAATTTTCTTCCCTTCAACCGTATCTTGGATGAAATAAAGTCAAATATCAAAATGTTTTGTCCTTGAGTGTTGCTGATTACTGTAGGCTATAGTAATAGCAGATTGGTTATCAGAATACACTTTAATAGGATGTTTTATTGGCTGGAAAACTTAGCTGATAAATTGTTTCAGCCAAATTGCTTCTTTTGTAGCATGAGTCAATGCAATAAACTTTGGCTTGGTTGATGAAAGTGCCATGATCATCTGTTTTTGACAGCACCATGAGATGCTCCCTGAGTTGATCTGAAATATGTAGGCCAAAATAGAGTGTCAATGATCTTGTGAGGCCCAGTCAGCATCTGAGTATCCTAGTATGCTATCCTGGCTCCTGCCTAACACTAGTTTTTTTTTCTTTCATCCCTTTCAAGTATTTAAAAACTCTTTTAACTGCATTCCAGTGAACACTCCCTGGATTCTCTAACAACTGTGCCAGTAGTGAAACTGAGAATGAAATGTCTGGTCTGGTAGCTACTGCTGCCTACATGAGTGAACCAATTGCCTGCTGGTATGAATATTTTTCCATACTTTTCTTCTCAGCATTCAGTCATTGGACATTGGTCTTTAGATAGTTTAGTCATAGGATCTAAAGGAGTTGTGTGCATCTTTGTGTCTTGTAGATTAAATCAGCTTGAGTATTCTGTCAATATATGCTTCTTGAGATATACTGATTGTGCCAGCTGATTTATCTCACTCAATCTTTAGATTGAGTAACCAGTGGATTTCTCCTAGGTCTTTCATCTTAAATATGTCTTCAAGATCTTCTTTGACACCTGGCAAAATATAATCATCTGTAGCCATTATAGTAAGATTGTCTATGGCAGCTCCAATGATCACATAGTCTTTTGGACAGTGTCTATAAAACACTGCAGCATTGGATGCTGATTTTGTGAATCCAATAGAGTAAAGGATGTTCAAAAGACATTTATACCATTCTCTGCCTGACTGCTTGAGTCTCTATATGCATTTCTTCAGCAATAGTACATTATCCTGTTTTTCTTTGAAATAACCCTGCAGCTTTCACATATAGATAGGTTCCTCAAGTGGAGCATTTAGATATGATGTCTATGTCCATTTGATGTATCAGCAAATTATTTCTAGCTGCAATAGTGCATATAGTGCATAATGATGTCATACGTATGACTAGTGCATAAGTCTCATCATAATGGACTCCGAACATTTGTGTGAAGCCTTGAGCAACGAGTCTTGACTTTGCATGAACTATATCACCCTTCTGATTTCTTTTTAGGACATGAGTCTACTTGCTTCCGACAATATTCACATCCAGCAGAGATACAGTGACTCACAAAACTGAGTCAATGTTTGGTGCTTTTGGACTATTCATTGAATAGCTTTGAATGTAAAACATATATGAAAAAGGTGTTGGTTCATCAAAGAAAGATTCTGATCAGGGCTATACAACCGTTCAAAAATTATATAATTCTGGTCAGGGGTGATGAAGATATGGGCAATTCAAATCAAGGGTCCATTGACTCAGTTTTGTAAGAGGGTATCAGAGAAATAGTAAGTTGCAATTCTAGTACTTGGTATTGCCCCCCTTGGCCTTAATTACTGCCTCAAGTCTTCTAGGCATACTCTCTATCAAATTCTGACACACCTCTGGTGATATGTTATTCCATACCTCCTCTACTCTCTCCCAAATTTGCCAAACTCCCTTGGGTGGTGTTGGATACTCCTTAAGCCTGTTTTTTGCATGATCCTAGAGGTGCTCAATAGGATTCAGGTCTGGAGACTGTGCAGGCTAGTCAAGGAGAGTGATATTGTTGTTTTCCATCCAGTTCTTGGCCTTCTTTAACTTGTGCTTTGGGTCATTGTCCTGTTGAAAAATTACCTGTTCCTCAGGAATTCCACTTTCCTCCAGGCTGGGCAGCAGGTGGGCCTCCAAAATAGACACAAACTGATCAGCATCCATCTTCCCCTCAATCTCTGCAAGCTGGCCAACACCATTCTATCCCATACACCCCCATACCATAATGTTTCCCCCTCCAAACTTGACTGTCCCCTGTACCTCTCTCTCAATCAACTCCTCCCCCTTCTGTTTCCAGACCCACTGCCTCCCATCTGACCCAAACCTGTTGATTTTGGTCTCATCTGACAAAATGACCCTCTTCTGGTCCTCTACAGTCCACTCTCTGTGCTTCAAAGCAAAGGCCAACCTCAGCTGTCTATGCCTTGCACTGAGGAAGGGCTTTTTCTTCTTCACCACAGCCTTGAATGAATGTTTCCTGAGGAGTCTTCTGACTGTTTCTGAGGAGACTGGGTGGGGGATAATTGTATTGATGTGTTTGGTGATCTGAGTAGCATTGGCTGCTCTGCCAGTAGCAATTTGTGATAAAATAGAATGTTAATCTCAAGAGGAAAGCTTGGGGGGACGACCTCCAGAGGAGCAGGGCTGGTTGGGATGGAGAGTTCTGAGAGTCCTGAATACTATAGACTGGCTGAGGCCAAGTCTTGAGGCAATAGTGTGAGTGGAATGACCATGAGAGGCCGAGGAGAGGATGTTTTCTTTTTGAGCAGAGGAAGTGGGGTGCATTGCAGTATAGTGAAGTTTTAGACATGTTGGAGGATATTAAATACCTTAATTTGAGTTCTCATGAAAGATAAGGTTACCATAGTAACCATCTATCAAGGGTTGCATGTTATATAATAGATGGAGCATCAGATTCTGATTGTTCTGACACTATCTCACAAAACTGAGTCAATGGACCCTTGATTTGAATTGCCCATATCTTCATCACCCCTGATCAGAATTACATAATATTTGAATGGTTGCATATCCCTGATCAGATTCTTTCTTTGATGCACCAACACCTTTTTCATATATGTTTTACATTC
The DNA here is from genome assembly GCA_003314275.1 of Chroogomphus rutilus. Classification (NCBI taxonomy): domain Eukaryota; kingdom Fungi; phylum Basidiomycota; class Agaricomycetes; order Boletales; family Gomphidiaceae; genus Chroogomphus; species Chroogomphus rutilus. Next base: position 10,776 of record QLPI01001595.1, read on the forward strand.
AAAGCTATTCAATGAATAGTCCAAAAGCACCAAACATTGACTCAGTTTTGTGAGTCACTGTATAGTGAGCTCCCAGGTGCTTTTGTTGATCTGCAAGTGGATCTCTATATCCATAGCTGTTTTCCATGTAGGATTGTTCAGGGCATCTTTAATCGTCATAGGCAACTGTAAATTGCTAGCTAAATATGCAGAGTTGATTTCTTTGACATTTGTAGGTTCAGCACTTATTGCTAGGTAGTCATACTCTTTCTCTGATCAGAATTTAAGTCTGATTTGTAGGCAATATTTTTGAGTATATTGTTCTCAATGTTATTGCAAGTGAGGGTGGTAAAATCTATATGTGCAGCTTCTCCAGCTTGAGATCTGTTGCCTGAGCCAGCTCTTGAAGCTCTTTCTTATAATAAGCAGATTCTCTCACTTCTTCTAAGTGGAGGAGCTTCACTAGGTTCATTCATGTGTCTCTGACTTGGCTGCAAATTTTCTAGATCTCTCTGTGGTGTGCACTCGATGATTTCTTCAATGTGGCTCTCACCCAGCTGTATGTCACATGACGGTACAGGCACCTTGATAGGTGCCAGTGTGGGTGGTGCAGGCTGGTACTCTATGGTTCTTGGCATTGTAATTAGTCAGTTGTCAGTAGGTAGTATAGGAGATCTTGAGGGTAATATTTCCCTGTCAAATATAATATTTTGCTCTACTGATACCTGCCGACTCTCCAGCCAGCATATGCAGTGGCCATTGCTTTGTGTAGAATGGCCAATCCAATTGGCTTTCTTGGCTCTAGGTAGCAGTTTATCATCTTGCTTAATTTTGACATAAACATCTGGCCCTATTATAAGCATCTTATAAATTCAGCTTTTGATGGTGACTCATTTCATAGGGTGTCTTGTCCAGTAGAGCTCATGTATGTGTGCATTTTTTGAGATAGTTAGCATGCTGAATTGCATATCTCCAAGGCACTTAAGGAGATTTGAATCTAACAGCATGGCATGGGTCTTTTTGACCAAAGTGCAGTTTAAATGCTCGGCCACTCCATTTTGCTTGGGAGTGTCATATGTAGATTAATCTGAGACTTTTAATCTGTAGATGGGTCTGGCAGATAGGGTTTCCTGGGGTTTTCCCACACTATAATATTGGAGAGTCGGTGGGATAATGAGGGGAATGATCTCCCAGATTTTACTACTGTTTTAGATGTATTTATTGCTAGGAAATATATTGCCCTATAGCAATTCCACTGGGAGTTGAGTCCTGGGTTTACTCTCTGCTTAGGTGCCATACCAGGAATCCGGCCTGGGCACCAAAGCATCGGTTTACAGATTTGTGGTTCTCCCACAAGATGGATTCAATATATGATGATAGATAATGTTATATAATGTTGGAAACCCAACTGTGACCTGGCCTTGCTGTACGATGAGTAGCTGGTGTCTTAGTCCCGAATAGGAAAGTATGCACTTGGCGCTTAACCTTCGGTCAGCACGAGGCAAAGATATTCAAGTGTAGCCTAAAGGCTAGTGTGATGGGGGGCAACGATACAAATATGATTGCTTGTTATACTACTACAAGTTGTTTGTACTTTATATAAAATAGAAGATTTATTTATAAGTGAAAACTTCACGGAGTGAAGTTAGAAGCTGGCCTAATGTGGCCATATGCGTGGTACACCCGCATATATGCAGTGGGGATGATATAGGATGAAAACTTCACAGGGGGAATATGGAAATAGAGTACAATGAAAGTAAACTGAATGAAAGAAACCACATGCCAGTATATCTCCTTCCCAACATGTCCATATGAGGTGAGCCGGCCCTTGGTGTAGGTATGGGGCTGGGTAGACAGTGTGGTGCAAAACCCATTCCTAAATTCATGAGAATATTCGTGAGTGTTCTTCATGGTGAATAGAACTTTGGTGTAAAGCTGTTCTTTGATTGGGTAATGGTTGGGGAAGATATTGGAGTTTCAGTGTGGGAAATATATATAAAGTGACTCAATAGTCCCTGGTTCTAACATCACACACTGTGTACTGGTGTCTTGTGCCCTGCTTGTCCAGATAATTATTGAATTCAGCACTTGTGTACTTGCCCCCTTGATCCAAGAGGACCATTGTGATGCATATATTCCTCAGCCAAAGCATCATCGCCTCATACAATTTGTACTTGGCAAAAACTTGACCTTTCATGCAGTGCACTGATTCCCTTGAGTGATCATCTGTAAATGAGACATAGTAAGACTTTTTATCAATAGTGATGTGTTTCGCCGCTCCTTATACATCTGAATAAATCTTGTCACCAATGTTCTTTGAGTGCTCACTTGATTCTTTTGGGAGCAGTTAGCATGTAATTTTTGCTTTAACACATGCATCACAAGTGATTTTATTATCTGCATGTGCAAGCTCAAGGCCATAAACCATGCCACAGTCAATTAAGTGCTTTAGGGCTTTGTAAGATATATGCCCTAATTTGTGATGAATTTCAATGGCGGTTAGGCATCTCTCAGTGGGGTTTTTGGTTGACTGATTGTCCAGTCTGTAAAGGCCATGTAATTTAGGTGCCTGTAATAAGATATGGCTGGATGGGCTTTTTATTGTCTATTTTTGGGAGGCAAACTCCATCTGGTTTCCAGCATCATCACATCAGCCAATAGAAATAAGGGTGAAGGCGATTTTAAGAGCATACAATGTATCTTTCAATGTTAATGTGATGGCTTTCCCTTTCACTTGAGAAATTATTTTGAGTTTCCTGCTGCCATATGCATTAAAGCTGCCTTGATCAGCTGCCTGAATCCTGTTAGAACCAGGGACTATTGAGTCAATTTTATATATATCTTCTACACTAAACATCCATTATCTCCCCCAACAATTCCCCAATCAATATGAGACTCCATACCAGGACTCCACACACTATGAGGAAGATACACAAATATTCCCATGATTTTAGGAGCGTGTTTTGCACCACACTGTCTACCTGGCCCCATGCCTAACCAAGGGCCGGCTCACATCACTTGGGCAGGTTGGGAAGGAGATTTACTGGCATGTTCTATTTCATTCAGTCTATATCCAATTCTATTCTATTTCCATATTCCCCCCTGTGAAGTTTTCCTTCATATAGTTTCCACCACATATATGCGGGTATACCACGTATACGGCCACATTAGGCCGGCTTCTAACTTCACTCCGTGAAGTTTTCACTTATAAATAGGTTGTCTATTTTATATAAAGTACAAGTAACTTGTAGTAGTATAACAAGCAATTATAACTGTATCCTTTCCCCCCCATCATACTAGCCTTTAGGCTATACTCAAATATCCTTCACTCGCGCTGACCGAAGGTTAAGCACCGAGTGCATACTTCCCTATTCGGGACTAAGGCACCAGTTACTCATCATACAGCAAGGCCAGGTCACAGTTGGGTTTCCAACCATATATAATATTATCTACCATCATATATTATATCTAACTTGTGGGAGGACCACAAACATATAAACCAACACTTTGGCACCCAGGCTGGTTTCCCGGTACAGCACCTAAGCGGAGAGTAAACCTGGGACTGAACTCCCAGTAGAATTGCCATAGGGCAATACTTTCCCTATAGATAAATATAGATAAATTCACAGTAAATCTATAGGGATATTCCACTAATTGTCCCATCGACTCTCCAATATCCTAGCATGGGAAGACCCCAGGAAACCCTATCTTCCAGCCCCAACTACAAATCCTGCATGGCATAGGGAAGCTTCTGTAGTTCTCAAGCATATTTTTATATGGTGGTGTCATATGAGAACTAGCTCCTGTATCTAGTATGACAGTATTGCCTGTTCTATCTCTGATAAAGGTGGCACAATCATGATTAATAAATGCCATTGATCCTTTGGAGGACTCCTCTTCATAAGCTATGTTAGCTTTGCCTTTTTCCTTTCCTTTCTTCTTTTTAAACTTTGCTTGTTTCTTTTGTCTAGGCCCTTGGCCTTCCCTGCCACCACCTTTAGCCTTACACATTTTGGCTCTGTGTCCTGGCTTCTTGCAGTTGGTGTATATATGTACCTTCTTTTCTGATATACCTATGAAACCTTGATCCTCTTGAGTAATAGACAATGTTTTACATCTGTTGTACTAGGATTTGAGGATCCAGATAATATTGTCAGGGTCCACTGGCTTTCTGACCTCTTCAAGAGATGTCATGAGAGCATTTATGATGGATTTGTAGGAGGATGACAGTGAGGCTAATAAAATATCGAGGAACTCTGCTTCAGAGATTTTAGTCCCCATATCATTGAGTCTTACATAGGGATCTTGTGCCTTATCTAGATGTTCACTGAGATTATCATCCTCCAAGCATTTCATATTCTGGAGTTGTCTCTGGATGTGGGTGACAACCATCTTTGGTTTCTTTGTCATTTCAGCTAACAGGGTGTCCCAGATCTCCTTGGCATTCTTTTTCTTCTCTAGCATTAAAGCTAGTGACTCTGCCATTAAGACCAATATCTGAGTCTTGACAAGCCCTTCTCTGGCTAACCATTTTTCAAGTCTCTCCTCAGTCTTTTCTAACTTGGCCTCCTCATCATCTGTGAGGACATGTGCCTTGGGAAAAGTAGGAGGATCAGGTGGCCTGTCTGCTTTTCCTTCAATATGTTTAAGGAGGTTTTTTGACTCAAAGTAGCTCATGAGTGTAGCTCTCCACAGAGACCAATTTGATCCATCTGTAGTAAGCTTCCCCATGGTAAGAGGTAACTTCTCTGATAGCTCCCTGGGGCCCATAACCATGTAGGATTATGAGCAACTCGCAACAGAGGTGCAGAGCTTTTTCTGGACAATCTACTTTTTTATACTCCTCAGTGTGTGTCAACCACTGTTATTTTTATTTAGATATACCTAAATTTTTATACTATAAAGAAATAAGCAAAATCAGTTGGTAATTTACACTGGAATATACACTAGGCTCACCTTCTCAGTATGTGTCAACCTGTCAAGTACACATACCGAGACCCCAGTAATTCGGCAGTGCCGACCAAGCAGTCATCCTACATCCATGTACAAGTGTCCACACCACATGCACATCACTTGGTATGCCGGTCTTGGCTCGGCACATCCACCACCTACATTCCTTGTCCATTACCCCTCACATACTCTATGCCATTCACCATCCATTAATCCTACCACCCCTACTCCTCATTCCTCGATCCACCTCACCTTGGGACTTCCTGTCCTTGTTTTATCCTTGGCCACAACCATTGTTTTATAGTCAGGCACTCCATTTGTCCTATCCCTGGCCACATTCCTATTATTCTATCTTTATTGTTCTATTCCCATAGAACATGCTCTGCATACCTTATTGTCCCACATTCCTTATTCCATATGTCACTTCTTAAACCTATATAAGTAGTGCATGCATGTATATATTTCCTCATTCTGGGTATCAACTAGGTACCCCCCAAGGACTTCCTCTGTCCCAAATTGGTGGCATGCATGGCAAGTAGGGCACAACACACGAGTACGTTGAAGCCAAAGCCACTACTTCTGGCCTGCAGGACTTGGCTGTTACCCGTCTGCATCCTTGGTATTACCGACAGCTTGACAGAATTCCTGAAGCCTGACACAACCACTGAGGAGGAAGGCATACACAGGTGGTGTTTCACCTGCATATATCCCTGAGCCAGCCCCTAAGTGGTAGCTTGGTGAGGGGCCAACCTACTGGTCCCTTCCCAGGGAGCCAGCCATGTGCGTTGCATTGAGCTGAAGCAAATCCACATGTGCATCAGTATTATACAACACAGAATACAAATAAATCACTCAATCTTGAGCATAAAAATACAAATAAAATATAGAAAAATTTGAAATTCAAAAGCACACAATTTGACAACAAGATCGTCAAAAATGAAGACATATTTCTTGGAACAAGTTGTAATATATTTGACTTGACTTTAGGGGAGGACAAGAGGAAATAGAGGGAGAAAGATATTTGGAATTAATTGTTATTTATTATTCTAATACACATTTTTATTATATACAGTGACTCACAAAACTGAGTCAATGTTTGGTGCTTTTGGACTATTAATTGAATAGCTTTGAATGTAAAACATATATGAAAAAGGTGTTGGTGCATCAAAGGAAGATTCCGATCAGGGCTATGCAACCGTTCAAAAATTATATAATTCTAGTCAGGGGTGATGAAGATATGGGCAATTCAAATCAAGGGTCCATTGACTCAGTTTTGTAAGAGGGTATCAGAGAAATAGTAAGTTGCAAATCTAGTACTTGGTATTGCCCCCCTTAGCCTTAATTACTGCCTCAAGTCTTCTAGGCATACTCTCTATCAAATTCTGACACACCTCTGGTGATATGTTATTCCATACCTCCTCTACTCTCTCCCAAATTTGCCAAACTCCCTTGGGTGGTATTGGATACTCCTTAAGCCTGTTTTTTGCATGATCCTAGAGGTGCTCAATAGGATTCAGGTCTGGAGACTGTGCAGGCTAGTCAAGGAGAGTGATATTGTTGTTTTCCATCCAGTTCTTGGCCTTCTTTGACTTGTGCTTTGGGTCATTGTCCTATTGAAAAATTACCTGTTCCTCAGGAATTCCACTTTCCTCCAGGATGGGCAGCAGGTGGTCCTCCAAAATAGACACAAACTGATCAGCATCCATCTTCCCCTCAATCTCTGCAAGCTGGCCAACACCATTCTATCCCATACACCCCCATACCACAATGTTTCCCCCTCCAAACTTGACTGTCCCCTGCACCTCTCTCTCAATCAACCCCTCCCCCTTTTTTTTCCAGACCCACTGCCTCCCATCTGACCCAAACCTGTTGATTTTGGTCTCATCTGACAAAATGACCCTCTTCTGGTCCTCTACAATCCACTCTCTGTGCTTCAAAGCAAAGGCCAACCTCAGCTATCTATGCCTTGTACTGAGGAAGGGCTTTTTCTTCTTCACCACAGCCTTGAATGAATGTTTCCTGAGAACTCTTCTGACTGTTTCTGAGGAGACTGGGTGGGGGATAATTGTATTGATGTATTTGGTGACCTGAGTAGCATTGGCAGCTCTGCCAGTAGCAATTTGTGATAAAATAGCATGTTGATCTCTAGAGGAAAGCTTGGGGGGATGACCTCTAGAGGAGCAGGGCTGGTTGGGATGGAGAGTTCTGAGAGTCCTGGATACTGTGAACTGGCTGAGGCCAAGTCTTGAGGCAATAGTGCAAGTGAAATGACCATGAGAGGCCAAGGAGAGGATGTTTTCTTTTTGAGCAGAGGAAGTAGGGTGCATTGGAGTGTAGTGAAGTTCTGGACATGTTGGAGGGGATTAAATACCTTAATTTGAGTTCTCATGAAAGATAAGGTTACCATAGTAACCATCTATCAAGGGTTGCATGTTATATAATAGATGGAGCATCAGATTCTGATTGTTCTGATACCATCTCACAAAACTGAATCCATAGGCCCTTGATTTGAATTGCCCATATCTTCATCACCCCTGATCAGAATTATATAATTTTTAATGGTTGCATAGCCCTGATCAGATTCATTCTTTGATGCATCAACACTTTTTTATATATGTTTTACATTCAAAGCTATTCAATGAATAGTCCAAAAGCACCAAACATTGACTCAGTTTTGTAAGTCACTGTACTAAATCTCCTTGTGCACATCCCTTCCCAGAGACGTGTTAGTGCTGATGCGTCAATAGTGACATGCATGTGACCTGAGCATGGTACACATGTGACATACATATGATGTGCATACAATGTAGATATGGTGTACATAGCTGTTAGGTATTGGTAATGCCAATAGTGGGGATGGGAATCAGCCAAGTCCTGCAGACTGATTGGGGTGGCTAGGCTTTAACATGCTCATGTGTTGCACCCTGCTTTTCCATGCGTGCCACTAATTTGGACAGAAGAAAGACCCAGGAGGGTACCGAGAGTGTCGGCCCTAGTAAGGGACTTCAGATGGGAGGAGGGAACACTAGAGAACATAAACCAAGTCAATATTCAGAGTGAAGAACTATCTACATACATTCACTACTTATATAGGTTAAGAAGCGAAATGTGGAACAGGGTGACATAAGGAATAGAGAACAATAAGGTATGAAGAATCATGTGGAGGTATTGTCCACAATGATCAAGAATAGAATAAGGAATGTAAATGAGAATAGAATAATGAGATATGGCTGAGAATAGAACAATGGGAGAGTAGGTGAGAATAGAACAATGGAAAATTAGCCAAACATGATACAATAGGGCTGTGGCCAAATAATAAGTGAAATAGCAATTGTCCCAAAGGGAAACAGGTAAGGAAAAGGATGGGGGATGAAAGAATAATGAAGAATAGAGGGGGTGGGGTGTTGAAAAGAGGGGCAGAAGGAGCGGGAGAGGGGAGAGGAGAATGGCGGTAGAATGGGAAGAAGAAACACCGGGATAGGAACGGACGGATAGGACAGCCGAGGAACATGGACAGAGTGGATCTGATACATAAAGACAATTAGTAATGACTCATAGACATAGTATAGACACGACTCACATGATATTGTGAATTAGAACAGACAGACAACATTATCTACACGTTGAGCATGCATGTGGCCAGAGGAGCAGGAGGAATATAGGAACAGGATCATAGGACAAAGATGCAAAGAGGAAGGATAGGATTAGCAGAGGAAAAGATTACAGTGACTACGAGAACAGACTTACACAGTATAGGATGACATACAGCCATGCCGGGACGCACATAGGCAACCTACGAAGGAAACATGACGAGAAGTTAGGATTTCTGATTGGAACAGGATCTGAGAGAAGGTACTCACTGATGAAGACAAATATTTGCATGTACAGCATAACTCAGTAGATAGCGTAGCCGATGATGTGGAAGGGGAATCACAAAGCAGGGTGGCAACCCTGCATCCGGATCTAGAATGCCACCGCTGCATTAGGAAAGGATTATTTCAAAATGTTTTGATTCATTTACATATAAAACTAGGTAGATACATCACTATACACTAGTTCTATACTCACTGGTTTCTCTATCAATTGTTGGACTCGACGCTTGCATATATTCAAGTTCTCGAAGTTACATCTGTTATCACCCTCTCATCGAACGCCCGGACATGCCGGGATACTATCTTTAGGTGTAGTAAATGTTAACTACACTATCTATTCATATACTGTTCACTGCGTCGAGCATCCAATAGCCCAAACCTTTATTCTGCCAACTACGCGCCATCTTCCTGGACCAGCACCTAAAACCTTCGATACAGGTCGGCCATATCACCGCATACAGGAGGATAATAAATCACACATGCACAGAATAAATACAGAAAATATATCAGAAAAATCACACATAGCTACGCCACCATTTCCCCTGACTTTTAGCTAATATGGGGTAGGGAGAGTGAACCAAATGATGTGCTGAATGTACTGAGTCAAGACCACGTACTGGTGAGGAATGGCTTGTCACTGGTGTGTGGGATTAAACAGTAAGGGTTATTTGGTCGGTACTGCCAAGTGAACCAAAGCTCGGTATCATGGACTTGACAATGGCAAACATGGTGACTGGGTGAGAGAGAAATGAAAGGGGGGGGAGTAGAGGATGACTGAGATGTGAGAGACTGCAGGCTATGGGAAAACTTTAGTAGATCATTCCCCTTATCCTTCCCATTATTCTTCCTCTTGCTCGTCCCTCAACCTCACTTGTTTATACTGCATCCAACTCCCCTCTCACCACACCAGACACATGCACCCAAGTCCAAATCACCCTCCCATTTCCTCAAACACATGTTACCTCACTTTTCACAAGGTTTGCAAGGTTTTTTGGCCATTCATCCATGTAACCAAGGCATTCAATCATCTTCTTCACCTAACCTCACCCTTTGATAGAAAATGCCATGGACATCACCCTCATCATTCCTCATTTAAAGACAAGTGTACTGCAAACAATTGATCAGTAAAAGAAAGAAAACCTGAGGCAATACAATACTCACCTTCGTACTTTTTGAATTCGCTCCTTCGACCCAAGGCTCTCACACATTGATATATCCTTGCTCAAGCAGCACCTTGCTGCACTCAATAGTCGAAGTCAAAGGGGTGGGGACATTAATGGGATGGGTGGTGGGTTTGCCTCTGAGGTAGCTGGCACTTTCCATGCATGCTACTAATTTGGAACAGAAGGAAAACTTGGGAGAGTGCTGAGAGTGTCGGCCCAAGTAAGGGACCTCATACAGGAGAAGAGAAGGCAAGAAGGTATAAGCCAAGTTGATATTCAGAGTGAAGAACTATCTACATACATTCACTACTTATATAGGTTGAGAAGCGAGATATGGAATCAGGGTGGCATAAGGAATGGCAAACAATAAGGTATGGAGACCATGTGGAAGTATTGTCTACAGTGATCAAGAATAGAATACAGGAATGTGTTGTGACGAAATATTATTGAGTGGCATTGTACACATTTCCTACACTAAAGCTGTAATATCTCCCCCAATCACTCCCAGATCAATGTGCAACTCTGCACTGAGGTTCTATACATCACAAGGAACCTATATGAATATTTACAGGATTTTAGGGAAATATTTTGTGTAATTCTATGTACCCAGCCTCATACCTAGCTAGCCCCATGGTCCGGAAGAGCAGTTATTGAATGAGATACAGAAGGGGAAGCAGGGAAACGAATAGGAGGACATACAGGGGATATAGGGGAATGCACTCACATGCAGAGGAACGAGAGATAGTGAATCCGGGGTGCGTATATGCTGCCACCGAGGACAGCTGACAGAAAGACAGGAGGGGAGGACATGGGACATGGCTCAGGAAGGAGATATTTGTTGCGCACAAGAAGGGAACAAAGGGAGAAGCACTTATATTCAATTAGCACCACTGACAGGTGTCATTTCTCTATAAAGATCTCATCGGGGCAGTCCACAATGGGCCTGCATATGCTCCACAGTTTTCACTAACTACGGATCATAGTTACACCATGGGATACATTTGTATAAAACAAACTGTAGTTACAAGTAGTTAATAACGGATACAAGAGATATTTTCCCCATCACACTAGCCTTTAGGCTACACTCGAATATCTTTACCTCGCGCTGAACCGGAAGGTTAAGCGCCGAGCGTACTTTCCTATTTAGAACTAAAACAACAGTTACTCGTCGTACAGTCAGGCCGGGCTGCAGCTGGGTTCCCCACATCATATACTATTATATTACACAACTAAATACTAAGTTTCTCTTGTGGGAGAACCACAAATCGCTCAACCGGTGCTTTGGCGCCCAGACCGGTTCCCCGGAACGGCGCCTAGGTGGAGGTGAAACCCGGGACTTAGCCTAGGGTAGAATACCAATAGCACAATATATTCCCTATCGATAAATACAATAAAAATCATAGTAAAATCCAGGGACTCATTATCCTATTTGTAGTGTCGACTCTCCGATATTCTAGCGTGGGAAATCCCAAGGAAACCTAGTTTACCACTCCAAACAACAGAATGTAGATGAGAATAGAACAATGAAAATAAGATAATAGGAATGTGGCCAAGAATAGGATAATAGAAAGTGACTGAATGTAAAACAATAGGGTCATGGCAGAGAATAAAACAATAAAGAAATGCCCTGAGGTAAAATGGGGTGGGGATTAATAGATAATGAATGGGGAAAGAGTGGATGAGGGATAGGAATGGGGAATGTGGATGATGAATGTGCTGAGCTGAGACCGACATACTAAGTGACATGTATGTGGTTTGGTCACTTGTGCATGGAATTAGACTGATCCTTCAGTTGGCACTACTGAGTTACCTGATACTTGGTACATGTGCTTGACAGTACCCCCCCCCCCCTAGTGGCTGAACCCATGAAGCCAGTAGGCGGAGTTTGAAAATAAGGTTTGGGACACCTAATGTGATGTCATGGAAGGTTTGGGATCTAGCACCCAAACCAAAACCTCCACCATCATCTAGCCACACAACCCACCAATGCAAAAACACCACAAAATGGGTTATAAAATGGACAAGGAAACAGAATAGATTGCTGAGATCGAGGCAAGGAGGGTGGAAAGACAGTGGAAGCATGAGGCAGAAGCTGCCCAGATTGCCGAGGAGGTGGCCAAGGCCAAGGCTGAGGCAAAGAAGAAAGAGGAGGAGGCTGTAGCAGAGGCAGCTGAAGCAAAATGGAGGCCACTGCTGCAAAGCAGGCAGGGGATGAGGAATCCATGAAGAAGGTGGCTGAGGCAAAACAAAGAGCCGATGAAGAGGCAGCATAGATGGCTGCAAAGGAAGCAGTGGAAAAACAAGAGGCTGCAACAAAGACAGCCCAGGTAGAAGCAGCGGCAGCAGCACAGGCTGCCGAGGAGCAATGGGTAGCTGAGGAGCAATGGGTGGCCAAGGAGCAATGGGCAGCCAAGGAGCAACAGGCGGCCGAGGAGCAATGGGTGGCCAAGGCCACTACCAAGGAGGTCGACCTGGCCAGGAATGTTGAAGTACCCATAACCAAGGGTACCAAGGTGCCCAGGACTCTAAAAGATGCAGAGGTCCCAAGGAAGCATGTGCCTAAGAGAGGCAGGAGTGTAGTGGAGGGTCCTAGCATGGGGCCTGGGACAAGAGGAAGAGGATGATGGCAGGGAAGGTCTAATAAGACTGATAACTGACACACACAGCAACAAGTGCCTTTGCGGCTTGTCAATATAGATGCTAAAGACAAGTATGTAACAAAGTATCTACTAACCTATGGGGCTTGTCAATATAGATGCTAAAGACAAGACCCAAAGGTGTGCAATGGTGCGTCGTCATGGGCGCTTAATTTAAGCGCCAGAGAACGCAAATTCAAAAGAGAAAAGCGCAAAAGAGAAACACAAGTGCAAGAATAAAACACACATGCAGGGGAATAAAATCATGCCCCAACAGAGGAAAGAGTGAGTGGCCAAGGGGGGCCAAGGTGAGTGAAGTCTTTGTTTTATTTTATTTTATTTTATTGATTTTTTATGGATTTCTTTGGATAGTGCAAGGGAAAGACTACTTGGGAGTGGTCTCCCTCTCTTCATCCACCTTGTGAAAGGTATGAGCTACATCGGGAGGAATTCAAAGTCCCATCAATATGGGCTGTGTATGGGTGGTGCAATTGCCGCAAGGTTGGATGCAGCCTGGCTGTACCATAGGTCTCCAGGGCCAAAAGTTCTCTGTCTGAGTTGCTGTGGGCGAGACATCATGTAGCAAATCAATATCTGTCTGACCATACAAATGCCGGTCATTGTTGAGAATTTTTGCAAAAATCCTAGTTGCCATCCAATGAGTGCAAGAAAACATGGCCAAGTAGATGAACTTACTTGGACCTCTTTGCTGCATCACTAAGAAACTGTTTAGGAACACTATCAAGAAGCTGATTTAAGCTTGGTGTTTCCACTGGACATGAGTACCTCCCTCTAACCAGCAAATTGTTAGCATGTTTTCAGAGGTGTAAGTGAAGGCAATGCACCAAGACAGCTATTCAAGAACACATCTGGATGGTAACAGAGAGTTTGACAGGTTTATAGATAGCAATGACAGCTGTGCAAAGATCAACAATAGTCATTGCATTTACATGAGGTGCCATAATCTTTGTGTCAGTTTTCTCTGTCTCACCCACTGCTGGCTTCCACAGAGAAGTAAGTAGCTGTTAATTGATCAAATGTGAATTAGTGTAATTAGAATACACATACCACTTCCTTGATCTGATTACAATGCTCTGTCAGTTGGGTTGTACACGATGTTTGATTGCATCCATTTTGGCCTTTGAAGTTTCTGCATCAACCGGCCAACCTGAGATTGGATTCCTCTCAAGCATGGTCTATTGCATAATGCTCAAGTAATGAGAAGATGAACAACTTAAATAAAAATTGACTGACCATAACTAAATTTGTTACTGTCAAGCCCACAATACTGAGCTCTGGTTCACTTGGTAGTACCGACCGATTGACCCTTACTATTTAATCCCACACCAGTGACAAGTCATTCCTCACTAGTACATGGTCTCAGCTCGGTACATTCGGCTTATCATTAGGTTCACTTTCCTCATCTCATCCCCTCTATTCATTGATATTCTTTCATTCCCCTTCTTTCCCTGTACCCATTCTCCTTTGGGACATTTACTACTCGCCTATTATTCGGTCATGGCCCTATTGTTTTATCTTCAGCCACTTCCCATTGTTCTATTCTCACTCACTCTTTTGTTCTCGGTCATACTTCATTGTTCTATTCTCACCCACATTCCTTGTTCTATTCTTAATCATTGTAAACAATACCTCCACATGATTCTTCATACCTTATTGTTCTCCATTCCCTGTGCCACCCTGTTCCACATCTCACTTCTTAACCTATATAAGTAGCGAATGTATGTAGATGGTTCTTCATTCTGGAAATCAACTAGGTTTATGCCTTCTTGTCCTCTCTTCTCCTGTCTAAAGTCCTTTACTCAGGCCGACACTCTCGGCACTCTCCCAGGTATCTCTTCTGTCCCACATCAGTGGCACGTACAGAAAGTAGGGTGCAATGCATGAGCACATTGAAGCCAAGCCACTATGACCAGCCTGCAGGACTTGGCTGCTTCCTGCCAGCATTGTGAAGCCGGCACTATTACTATAATACTCGGCCCACACATCATCGGCAGTACCAGTGCCTGATAGTTACCAGGCCTTTGGCAATATAAGCATGTAATGTTGGGCTGAGCAGAAAGCTAAAACTATATCGGTCAATGTGGTGCTTTTCATGGTCAGCTTAGCAAATGCAAAATGTAGGCTAAAATAGACATACAATCAATGATTTGGGGATCACATACATAGCTTCAGCTGGCTGTAGCATGTTCAGATGCTCTTGGATCTTGAATAATTTAGCTGCAAGATAGAAGGTATGCTCCCCATTAGTAAGCTAGATGAATGTCAGACATTTGACACATCTGTGAAAAGTAATAGCTCATACCTGTGCCAAACTTGCAAGTTCCTGATTGTTGGCTACCTTTAGTCTTACTCACCTCCCTATATTGGTTGTATATTGGGAAAGATCTTGTGAAGCAGAGCCTCATTTATATCCAGAGAGTGGAGGAGGTATAAACCCATTTGTTGGGTGCAAACTTGCATCTCACCCCTGAGAGACCAATCTCAATATACTGTAATATTATATCGATTTCAGTATCATTCTGTGCGCTTTTGAACTCTTAATTTTTCTCACTTTTATTTGTATTTTTACCCTCATTATTGAGGGAGTTATTCATGTTTTACTATGTATGCTACTTACAGGCGCTTGTCCACGCACGACGCGACTAGCGTGGCCAGCTCCCTGGATTTGGAACCGGCAGCCTGGCTCAAACCTTCGATAGGGTCAAGGGCCGGTTGCAGGGTATATGCGGGTGAAACATGACCCACGCAAGCCTCCCTCCTCAGTTATTGACTACACTGAGGAGGTGAGTTATATAGTATTATGTATAAAGCCTCAGGGCTGATTTCTCTTTCATTTCTTTTGTAAGATAAATAAAATAGGTATATTATTCGAATATACACTTAGTTATTGACTACACTGAGGAGATAAATAAAATAGACTGCCTATAAATTCTTCAAACCTACTGTAATTTGCTCATAATCTCATCACCATTTGCCAAAGGTGAATTTGACTGGGTTGTTGAGCATGACTGTGAAGTGGATGAGAGAGAGCCACACACAAATGGGTCTATTTCCGGCTCAGGTGGTCACTTGTGTCAAGTACACGTACCGAGGATCCAGTAACTCGGCAGTACCAACCAAGATACTCTGTTAGTAACCATGTACAAGTCACTCAACAAGTTGTTCTTGGCTCGACACACATATCGGTCGCATTCCTCACTCCCACCCCATGCCTACTCTCCACCCCTCGGTCTGCCTCACCTCGGGACTTCCTGCCCTTGTGTTATCCTCAGTTACAGCCCTTGTTTTATAGTCGGGCACTTCCTATTGTCCTATCCTTGGCCATATTCTTATTATCCTATCCTTTATTGTTCTATGCCCGTTTACATTCCTTCATTCTAATTTTACTTGTTGTGGACAATAACCGCATGCTCTGCATACCTTGTTGTTCCACATTCCTTATTCCACATGTCACTTCTTAACCTATATAAGTAGGACATGCATGTACATATTTCCTCATTCTGGGTATCGACTAGGCTTAGGCCCTTCTACCTTCTTCCCCTCTGTGAAGTCCTTGACTTGGGCCGGCATCATCAGCATCCTCCCGAGTATCTGTCTGTTGCAAATCGGTGGCACGCATGGCAAGTAGGGCGCAATGCACGAGTACGTTGAAGCCAACACCACTACTCTTGGCCTGCAGGACTTGGCCATAGTCTGCCCAACCCTTCTACAGCACCCCTCGGCAGTACCAAAGTCCGTCAGTACCCGAAGCTTGACAACTTGATGGTATATCACTAAAGTCAAGGAGTGGCATTGCTGAAGTAGATGGAACTGAAAATCCAGCAATGAATGACCGTGGTGGCAGGCAGAAGAAAAATGTTTGAACATTGTTGTGTCATGTGATCAGAGCTGAGCCTAAAAACTGAGTTGTGTGGGTCAGACCCAGTCATGCCTCGTATATGGAAAAAGCAGGAAACTGATGGTGAGGCTGATAATATTTAAGATAAAAGTAAATAAATAATCTCCATGTTTGGTATTAGATTTGTTTGAGGATCTTGGCAACAGTCGCATGAAATGTTGCCTTGCTCAAGTTTGTTACAATGTCCAGTAATCATCAAAGGTAACAGTAAATGGGTGCATCTCACCAGAAAAAAGAAATAAGATGCTATCAAATCTCTGATAAAAAGTGCTCAAGACCCATCTGAGAGTCAGGTAGCCACAACTTTGACTGGCCAAGCAGATACACATCATGACATACCTGCACACCTATCATTGGCAACTCGATTCAATGACTCAGACAGCAAGCCAGAAGACTTGCCAGATTCTGGCAACTGTTTTGATGATAGCATGGTTGACAATGATGAAAATATATATTTTGACTTCAATGGCAAGCAGATTATCTTTTCAGCTGGAGATGAGCCAATTGATTGTATTTGAGATTGGCTACAGCAACAGATGGATGATTTACAAGGTCATGGTCATACAATCCTTGGTGCAGAGTCTTACTCTGCAATTGGCATACATGATGCAGGTATGGGAGATCTAACTGTTGCAGACATGGTGGCACAATTACACACAATGGGGAAGACTTCACTAGATTTGAACTGGGCAGTTTGTAAGGGCAACCCTCTTGCAGCCTCTCAGAGGTGTCTTGGAGGTGAGCTAAGCAGGGGGAATCCAAAGGTTTTAATTATAACTACTACCTAATTACATGTGGGGTCCTCACCTAAGCAGGGGGAATCCAAGAGGAAAGTCTAAGGATCCCACCGCTGGTGAACCCCTTTTATACCCTTATGTAAGTGGTCCATGCACTAGCTTACAAATCAATACATCGGAGTTTGTAAAGCCAACTTCCTGGTACTGAGTCCAAGGCTTGGGTGTTTATTCCAGGTTCTATTCACCATGCTTTACGATCATTCCTGTTTCTGCTCAGTGGTTCTCTCAGACTTGGGCATCTTAGCCTCGGAGTTGGTCAGAGTTCAAAATAGGACTTCAGACTTGAATCAGGCTTCAGAGAAGGTTGTCCCCTGACACAGTTGTGGTATTCATTGATGCCCATATCTCATTTGGTTTCAGGTTTGGAGGATGAGAATGATATTGATGAGGCAAACAACACATCAATGGATGAGGATACTGATGAAGAATGGTATCCACATGGATCAAAAGTGGTGAGTGACATTAATTAGAATTTCAATTTACTCATATCATGCTGTTGGTAGATGTTTATGCTTGATTTGCTCGATAATCTGTTGTGACAAACAGTGGAAGGAATGGGGAGAAGGGAGCGAGGGATGAGAAAAGGACAAAAATATGTTTGACACAAATCTGATTGTATAACAAGAAAGAATAGTGTAAATTAGTGTACAGAAGAGGTATTAGTGAGCATGCAGTGGAAAGTAGTACAGAACATGGACTTACTAGTAGTTACCATGCGAGAAACTCAAACCGATGGCGACTTAGATGCTAAGCGCCCAGATGACCAGGAGACATAGGGGCCAGAGGAGCCGAAATATATGGAATACGGAAGGAGACAGAGGGAAAACAGGCAGGAGGAGATAGAAGGAACATAGGGGAAGAGACTCACATGTAAAGGAACGAGAACTAAGGGAGCCGGGATGCATATATGCAGTCACTGAGGACAGATGACTGAGAAACAGGAGAATGAGACACGAGACATGGCTCAGAGAGGCGATAAATGTTGCAGACAAGAAGGGAAAAAAGGGAGAAGTTGTTCTATTCAAATGGCACCACTGACAGGTGTCATATTTCTATGAAGATTCCATCGGGGCAGCCCACAGTAGGCCGACCCTGCATATGCTCCACAAAATCCGTTAATTACGGATCATATTTTAGTTACAGGATTCACTTGTATAAAGAGAAAGTAACTACAACAAATATTACCAGTCTCTCATACCGAAAACCCCCCACACTTATATTTGATATCTACTCGACACACTCACATGACGTCAAGCCGCATTGGGTCAAATCGCTACTCGTCGTCATTCAAGGCTGCGGACCCAGCGGGGATAACTATATAGGTGCTATCTATCATGCTCACACCTGTATTAACGCATTTCACTATTGTGGATCATCCACAATCAACCTACATGACCTACGGTCACATCGCCGCCAGCTCCTGGGACCAGCGCTTACACACAATCGACCCGCCGTGTGTCGACTGCGTAAGAGCATATAATCACATAGAAAATTAGCTACACATCCTATAGCTACAAATCTTTGTATCACAGTAGCTAGTCTATCCACCAACCATTATCCCCCATCACAGTAATTAAGATAATCTACCTTGCTTGTGACTGTCTGATAATCACATGAAAGCTTTCATCTGGGTGCTCAATGAGTGTGGTGCAAAACATGTTCCCACATTTTCAGCACTTTGGAAAAAGCAGGCTGAGTTAACAAAAGATATCAATATCAAGACTGTTCATCACACATCATGTCTTGGAAATGAGTTTTTTTCAAATAGTCCAGCAAATCTGTTCAAGCTTGTAAGTCTATTCCTGTATAAAACAATATTCATTTTGAGTTTTCTTAACCAGGACTTTGCAAATCCTCTGGTCCGAAAGTTTCTTAAAGTCTATCCTGACCTTTCAAGAAAACATGTGTCTGAATTCTGGCAGGCTGGCAAGTGGATTGATGACTCAGACATTGATGATCTTTCACTGATGTGGGCAAACTGGGAATCTGCTTCTCATCGCCACTTTTACATCAAAGAACTTGCCCAGCTGAAGGATGGACAGTTTGTCATTCCAATGAGGTATTGGAAAATAGGTGGGGTTGAAATGGTTGAGTGTTACAGTGTGCATTACTATGATGTGGTATGTGTGAAATCCTCATTTGTTAAATTCAGTTCTTAATTGTATTTTAATGCAGTCTGGGCTATTTATGATTGATGACAATCATATTATCTGTATCAAGGCAGCCAATCTATTGAAAAACCTGCTGGAATTGATACAAGAAGGATACAAAATCAATTATGCTCGTGATTAAATCTAAAAAGTTCTTTTCATTTTGGTTGTTATTGATATTATTGCTGTTCAGATTCATCCCCTGCATGGGCAACAAGTGAGCCATATTGAGTCTGTAAAATTGCAAATGGCTGCCCTGCATTCACATTTGACTTATGTCTTGGAGGGATGATGTTTCAGGCAATTGCAGCAAGCAATATAACCCTCACACAAATGTATATCTAGCTAATGTTAGTCTGCCCCATCGAAAACTGTAGCAAGAATACTTTGTGTGCTTCAGTTCAACATCACCACATGCCTTATCTTCTGAGCAACTTCATGCCATGGCCAAAGACATGTGAGTGCAGTCAGAAGTTATCTTTAGTGAATCAAATTAAGTTTTGATTATTATCAGAGGACCTGATCATTGGCACACTGCATTTGATTTTTCTCTCATGGATGAAATCATATTTCACATTATTCCTCATGTTCTCCCAGCTGACAATCCTCAACAATCAGAGACTTGTTCCTATATTGGTCTAAAAGGAAATCTATTCTGTTGTCACTGCAAAGCCGGTGGAACTGATGAGCAAAAGGAGAGTGATACCAGTTATGAAGCCTTATTTCTGGTTTTTTTCTTTTTTTTTCTTGTCTCTCACAACCCTCATAATGCTATTCTAGCCTGGTGTGCCACGTGAGGTCCAGGAAACTGTTCAAGCCATCAAGTCTCAGCTGTGGGTCGCATGCTCCGGCACATATGATTTGGTTAAAGTCATGCAAACTGAGACTGGCATCAAAGACAAGATCATGCAATTTTGGATCGACAAAGTGCTCGCAAAAGCTTCAGAAATGAAACAAGCACACCTCAGTAATCCTGAAACGCGAGATTCACGCTTGAACGATCGTAAATGTACTGGAGCTGCCTGCAAAGCAATCCATGAGGAGATCACAGTGGCAATCCAATATGAGATTTTTGACTGGCTCATCCAACAGCCACCACACAGCTATAACAATCTGGGTGCCAAATCTTGTATGTTTCAATTTATAAAACATTTTATTTTCATTGCTAACTCAACCAAAGCACATTATAAACAATTAAGGGCTGGGGATCATTATAATTTCCTCCTCAAAGTCCAATGTGTGTGCTATTCATATTCCATGTAAGATATTATGACACTGACCTTTTTAGGCCTTCATGTGAATAAGGACTGTCCATGTGAAATTTACACACATATTTGCTTGGCCAGGATAAGTATGTCTGGCATGATACAAATTCTGTGTGGGATAAGAAACAGGATCATCTTTTTGCAGTCCAACTCCAGCCATCATCTATTGATGGCCTGTCATTACCACCCATTCGAGCTCAGTATCTTATGCAATACAAGAATAGTCTTATTGGCAAGCATTTCAAGATTTTACAACAACTTGGAGTGTTCCATCTCCATGATGGTCTTTGCTCTGATTTACTCCTTGACTTGTGGAAGGCTACTGGAGAACTTAGTGCTATGCTATGGATCCATGCAATCAGGGATATGGACCTTTATTTGGTGTGGATCTACTAACTTAGCTGTCAATTTCTATGCTCACCCATTGTATCAAATAACAGGTTGATCTGAAAGTCTTAATTGCAAATTTGCTGGATATTTGGTCACTAATTGACCCCTCACGAATCTTGAAGAAACCAAAGCTGCATATTTTTGTAGATGTGGTTGAGGCTATCCGTCGATTTGGGCCAGCTGTCTTGTATTCAACTAAAATATTTGAGTGCTGGAATGCCATTTTCCGACTGTGCAGTGTATTATCAAACCACCATGCCCCCAGTTATGACATCGCTGTCACACTAGCTGATATGGAAAGGTTCAAGCATCAAGTTAGTGGCAGATGGTAGAAGAATGGAGATGGAAACTATGTACATGCTGGTGCAAAGGTATTCCATTTCATGAAACAAAATCGAAATCTGTAACAGAGGCTCAGTTGGGTAGCAGAATCAATGCTTATCCCTGGTATGTTAGCCCTGTTTCTGGCATTTACTCAAAAATTGCTAACTGATCACCGGATGTAGGAAGTGTGATGATGATGCCTCGACACAAACAATTCCCATCTATGTGGATTGATGCACTGGGCCCTTTGTTCTCATCTTCGACTTCATTACCAGATGAAACTCATACCAATAGTATGTGGCACCAGTGCAAGTAGGGAATGGCATGGGTCACCCACGGGTCAAATGTGGGTGACCTGCACCTGACCCATGAGAAACCCAAACCCGTCAACCCATGGGTTTTTTCCCATGGGTCGACAGGTCTCAGGTGTGTGCCGCACCAGCATGCATGCGGCGCATGCGCGTACGTCGCATTTGTAGCAGCGCATGCGCATATGTCATGTACATCATGTTCGTGGTGTCGCGGACGTCACATTCATGGTGTCACGGACATCACGTTCATGGTGTCGCGGACATCACATTCGTGGTGTCGCGGACGTCATGTTTGTGGCATCGCATACGTCATGTTTGTGGTGTCACATACGTCATGTTTGTGGTGTCGCATACATCACGTACATCTCGTTCGTCGCAGTGCATGCACATACGTCGCATATGTTGTGTTTGTCGCATATGTCACATACGTGGTGGCCTGTGTGCATACGTCGTGTTTGTGGCAGCGCGTGTGCCTACATCACGTTCGTGGCGGCACATGCACATACATCATGTTTGTGGCGGCACGTGCACGTACATCGCATTCGTGGCAGCACATGCACATATGTCACATACGTCGCATTTGTGGTGTCACATGCGCGTATGGGGTGTCACATTTGTGTCGGCGTGTGCACATATGTGTAAGTCGCATTCGTGTTGGTGTTGATGCCCCGGGTTGGGCCTGGGTCACAGGTGCTCGCAGCTTGACCTGCACCCACACCCAAGGACACCCGACCCGGTAACCCATGCGGGTTGGCCTGACCCGTGCATTTCCTAAGTGCAAGTACACTATATGCAGATCAAAAGACATCTGTCAACCAGGCTCATGGATATTCTTCCAACATAAGGTATGTGTCCCACCATAATCTTGAGTTCTTGCTAACAGAGTCTTTGACACATCCAGAAATCAATTGAATGTGGCCGAGTATACAAAATTTTGGCCCCAAATACTGGCATAGCTTCAGGACAAAGAATTATACTTATCATTGAAATTTTTTTGCTTCTTGATGTGAATGATCTATGCCTCAACATGCCTATACTTGTTTGAGCCTTAGATGAGTCAGGTCACTCAAAAGCCTCAGTTGTCACACCAAAGGTCAGGTAATTTATTCAGTCCAAGTCCTCCCACTGATGGTAAACCATAGGAAGCTCTTTTATTGTCAATTCTCAGCATGATTGCTTCAGTGGGAAATGTGGTCCTACAGGCACTCATTACATCTGACAAGAACGAATAACATCAATACGAGAAGACCCCATCATGTACATACTAATGATGACCGATACCTTCTCAATATGCATGCACTCCACAATGTGGACCTGATCTGTGAGACCCTTCCTCGATCTAGCTCCAATACCATATTTCACTGATCGACAGTCAAAAAATCAGGAATCCACTGCTATTCTTTGTATTACTGGCCCAGCAAAACATGCAGAATCGGCTAAGAAAGCGGCTGCTACCCAAGCAAGAAACAAGGAGTTGAGGGAAGGTGTGCAACAGAGGCCTGGCACAGCTGGGTAAAACTCATCTCAATCCATGAGAGGAGCTAGAGACATCTGAATATAACTCACTAAATTCTGATGCTTGAACAAGTCTTGAAGGAGGTCTACAGGGGTAGCAGAAAGTGTATAATCTGAGATGCCGGTTGAGGCAAATGATGAACAGTGATGCACCTTGGGCTCATATGGCAGAGAAACTAGAAGGTGGAGCATTAGAGAGTCTTCATATATGCAAGACCCCACTGGACTCACCATTTCTGAAGGCTTTGAGGCATTATTCCAACCCCCTGTGCATGAAAGGAGAAAAACACTGTTCAGCATCCCTGAGACAGCTGAATCAAAAAATAGCAGAGTCACCCAAGCCTCTAGAGCATCTAGAGCCCATTTCTACCTGAAACCTACACTGGGTGATGATGATTCAAGCCCTACACCCTCTCCTACCCCATTGTATGTTAGGCACCCAAAGGGAACATAGCCTTCCTGGAGGTGATATGAGGCTCCCAATGACCTGTAACCACCTGACTCCCCAGATGATAGCGATGAGGTGCAGCAAAGAACCTCACAGAAGCACTGAGGGAGTAGTCCAGGAAGGGAGGGATCAAGGAAAGGGGCATAATGTCAGTACAATGAATCTAAAAACAGTAGTGGAAACCTTACTTTGATTCCAAATAACACCCTGAGATCAGTCCTGAATGGGGTGGGGACCCTAATGCCTTGGCTCAGTGGATATTGAAAGTTAATCATATTGTAGACTGCTCACCTACAGTATACGAATAGTTAGGCAAAATCATACCCCTCTGACTGCAAAGAAACACAGAGTGGTGGTTCTTTTCATTACCATTAAGCTATAGAAGGCAAGCTGCAGTCAATTGGAAAACTCTGAGAGAAACAATAGCCCATAACTTCATTCTGGCACATGGTCATCGATGCCAGGGATGCACCACCATTGTAGATTTTCAGTCAGCGATTAAGTATCATGAAGATTCACTGGCTCACACACCTTTTGTCCCTTCTAACGACATTGAGCGAAGACTACAGAACCTGGAGATGAGTGTGATGAGAGGTTATCACCCCAATTTGGAAACTGCACATCAAAGTGCGATACTAAATATGGGAGTATAGGCGCCCAAACAGTTTGGTCAATGTCTCAGCAGTAAGTCTATAAGATTATTGTCGTGAGCTGCAGTTTATAGGATGCCAGCCAATTCTTGACATGTTGACACTTCATAACTACATTTTATTCTAAATTTATGTAGGGAAATAATATACAAAGTTATTTGAATTAATATTAGGCAATGATTATACAACCTTGGCTTTTGAGGACAAATCTGCCTAATGTCAACATTTATATTTTATGATTTCAACCTTTTTTCAAGCTTGAGAGTTGACCTTGAAAAAAGCAGAATCCAACCCCTGACCAGGGTTCTAGATTAGGCTAAACTCTGGAATTTTACTCAAGGTTATTTTCAGCTCCGGCCTGAATGGTGGTGTATATGCTTGGTCCTCAGGTGATATTTGTCATTATTTGTGATGGAAATTGTTATGGCCCATACTAGTCCCCACAACCACCTGCACCTTTTCTGGGACTTTCTGACCATTAAAAGCCTTGAACAATCGCTTTCCATAATTCTGTTGCATCAACCCAAAGTTCTGCAATCCTGAACCTCCTGCGATTCCATGACCTAGGTTCTGCTCCTTGATAAATAATGTGCAGGATTATCGCATACCTCACTCCCTTGTTCTCTCTTTTCTATTAGCCTCTTGTATTCCCTTCTCCCCCTTGTCTTTACCTGGCAATAGATAGTACAAGGGTTAACTACATGTATATAAACCCCCAGTTGACTGGACTATTCACCAGTATGAATATCAACTTAATCTGCATTGTAGTTTCCAATTCAGTTCTAGTAAACTTTCCGACTTTCCAAAATTAGGGACAGACAATTGAGGAGGGCACAGCACATAAGTTGAAGCCAAGTTCCTCCAACTTTGAACACTTGAATGACTAATCCTATCAACCTAATACCGTGACCAACCCAAAGTCTCTGGCACTTCCCATCTCTCCACCTTCCTGCCCCCCATCTGTGAATCTGTGCTCCCAAACCCTTTCACCCCTGGAGCCTCGACCCCCTCATGGGAACCCTTTGGAAGCCTCCAGAAACCCCTCCAGAAGTATCTAGCTAAACACCTGACATGGGTTCTCTGAGTGGTTGAGCTACATATCTCCACAATAAACATTCGGATCCACAGGGCTTCTTTTGCAGCATGAGTAGCCATGATGTATTCAGCCTCTGTTGTTGATAGTACAACAATAGGCTTTTTCTTTGAACTCCAGGAGACAGCTCCTCCATCAATCATGAATACATACCTGTCAGGGGACAACCTTCTCCGAAGCCTGATCCAAGTCCGAAGTACCATTTCAAACTCCAATCAACTCCAAGGCTAAAACATCCAGAAACCACCGAGTGGAAACAGGAACGATCTTGAAGCATGATGACTAGAAACCCAGAGTGAACGTCCGAGCCTCGGACTTAGTACCAGGAAGTTGGCTCTACAAACTCTGATGTATTGATTTGTAACTAGTGCACAGACCACCCACATAAAGGGTATAAAAGGGGCTCATCAGCAGCGGGATCCTTAGACTTTCCTCTTTGGATTCCCCCTGCTTAGGTGAGGACTCCACATGTATTTAGGCAGTAGTAAAACATGTAAAAACCTTTGGATTCCCCCTGCTTAGCTCGCCTCTGAGATACACCTTGGGGCTGTAAGAGGGTTGCCCTTACAATACCCAGATATGGAGTGTCTATGCTCCTGTGAGGCCTAGTCCGCATCCAAGAAGGCCTCTAGGCCTTTTTGCACCCCTCCAATGATGAGGCAAGTGTTTTTCATTCCCTTAAGGTAGTGAAATACCCTTTTGACCACTTCCCAGTGTGCCCCCCCTGGGATCTGCATAGATTGCACCAGGAAGGATATGGTGAATGAGATGTCCGGGCACATGCCCAGCACCATGTCATGAGGGAGCCAATGGCCTCTCTGTAGGGCACATTATGCATGTTGTCATATTGGTGAGGGGTGGATGGGGAGTGTAATATGGAGAGTTTGTGATGAGGGTCAAGCAGCATACTAAGGGGGTTTGCATCCTGTAGATTAAACTGCTTGAGGATTCTCTCAATATAAGCATGCTGTGAGAGCAAGAGCATATGTAGCTTACAGGTGCATTTAACCTCTATCCCTAGTAGCCAATGTAAATCCCCCATATCCTTGATTGAGGATGGTGTGCAACTCATCCTTGAATTTGCAGATCACAACATTTGAGTTGCTGGCCATGGTAAGATCGTTGATATCCACAGCGATGATGAGGGTGTCCTGGCCGGCATACCTGTAGAATACAGCATGCTTAACTTAACAACATGTAAACCCAAACCTGTACATAATGCCACACAGCATATTGTACCACTCCCTCCCTGACTGTTTAAGGCTGTAGATCATGTGGTTGAGGCAGCAGACATGATGTTCCTGTCCAGGGACTTCATAGCTTTTGGCCTGGTGCATGTAAACTGGCTCCATAATCAGGTCATTGAGGTAGGCACCTGTCAGGGGACTACCGGTTTATTCCTCTTTTCCTTCCTTTTATTCCTTTTATCTCCTTCATTTCTCTTATCCCTTTGCTTATATTACTTCTTTAATCATTTCTCTATCTTCCCTTTTCATATGTTTGCTGTAATCCCTTCCTCTTGATCTTCTATTGTCTTCTTTGCTGGCTGTGACAGGCTTGTTATGTCACAGTCACTGTAGCTATATAGTTGCTGCTTAGGTAAGGGGGTCCTTTGGTTGTTCTCTTCTGGACCTCCCTGCCAGGTAAGCAGCTCGCATGTATTTAGCTACATTGTCTTTTATATACTTACTTCTGGACCTCCCTGCCAGTGTCTGGTAGTGCCTGTGGGTAAACTTAGGGTTCGAGTCCCTGGGTTAGGCCCTGGGTAGGTTGCAGGGCTGGGTGGTGTCCCGCTGTTGGTCTCCCAGCAGGTACTGGAATCAGTACCCGAGTAGGTTGCCCTTACAGCACCATTGATATTGGTCTACTCAAGCTCCCAGTCATTCCTGACTGCTATGGTGGCAATGATGCAGATGGCAGAAAGTTTGATGGTGGGAGAGAAAGTTTCATTGTAGTCTATCCCTTCCATTTGGGAAAAACCTTGTATGACAAGCCTGGTCTTGTGGGCTACAACTTTACCACTCACATCATGCTTGTAGTGAAAAACAAGCATGCTGCTAACAATGTTGGCACCATTGGGGGGTTCTACAAGGTCCCATGTCTGTAGGGTTGCATGCTGGTCTAGCTCTCACTTGATGGACATATCCCACACCGGCCAGTCCTCATGTGAATGCATGTCATCCAGGCTAACTGGGTTGATTCCCATGCTCTGGGTAGCTGCTGCCATTGCATATTCTAGAGGACGATGAGTCATCCCTTTATCCTCCATGCTGACCTCCTCCAGCTCCTCCAGGACTGCTAAGGCCACATTCCTGGTAGGGATGGGCAGCTCCTTAGGGTACATAGGGGCATTCTCACAGCCAGTGCAGCTACCTGTACCGTCGGTGATTTCCCTTATGTAGGCAGAGGGCTTGTGCACCCTGTGTCCCCTGCTTTGTGGCTGCTCCTCAAGCTAGCTGAGAAGTTTTTGAGTCTGTTTGAAATCATTGCACATCTGTTCAGTCTCAGTAATGTGGATGGGAGTTGGCCAAGTCCTGCTGACTGATCAAGGTGGCTAGGCTTCAACATACTCATGCATTACACCCTGCTATTCTGTGCATGCCACTAATTTGTGTAAAGACTAAACACAAGTTTCAGTCTTCATCTCGAAGTACTCTAGTATATTTGAATAAGTTACTACCTAAACACAAGTCTGTTAACATGAAATGTAAGTCTAAATAATGACAGGACATATGTGGTTTAGTACTCACTTCAGTCTTCGTCTCGAAGTACTGAAGTGACTAGCTATCCTAAAGGTCTACTTATATGAAAAAGGACAATAGGCAAATAGATAATAGAACGGATAAATAATAGAAAGGAAGAATAAATATAAGGACAATAACTGGTAAAGTCTAGTATAGGGAGACAATGGAAAAGAACAATACTCCACACTTGTTGTATTAAGTGCTCGGTCTGAATATTCATGTGATGTTAACACTCCCCCTCAGATCGAGTCACTCATTCCATGCCCAACAGCTGGATACACCGATCATGTTCAAACCAATTGAGGGCTTTGGTAAGAAAATCGGCACCATTTTGGACTCCAGGGATATGTGAGGAGCGAATTACTTTTGAGCATATTAAGTCCCGGACAAAGTGCCACCTAATGTCTATGTGCTTGGACCTGTTATGGAATACGGGGTTGTCTGATAAAGAAATGGCACCAGTGTTGTCTGAAAATATGTGGATAGGATGATTGAGTTGCATCAAAATTTCTTGACATATTTGTTTTAGCCAAACGGCTTCTTGGCATGCTATTCCCAGAGCATAGTACTCTGCCTCTGTAGTAGATAAGGCTATAGACGTCTGTTTCTTCGATTTCCATGCGATAGGTCCATTGGCAAGCATGAAGACATAGCCGCTTGTTGATTTTCGGTCTCGCGCGTCTTCTGCATAGTTCGCATCACAGAATCCCCACGGCGTCGTGCGATCGCCTTCGAGTCTCCGTTGCTCGCCGTTCCTCCT
>QLPI01001598.1:0-19600 GCA_003314275.1 Chroogomphus rutilus
ATCCCTAGTTATTACAAGTAATTTGTTATGATATATTAGGATTTGGTCTAATCATAGAAAATTCTGAGAACCTCTTGCTCTAAAACCACTTCCACCCATACGCGTCTAACTACAGAGTCCGCCTCTGTCGACTTCCCGCCTCTAAACCCCAAGGTCCCCGCTTCGAGTTCCTCAACATCGGTATCTTCTACGAGACCGAAGACCACTTCCCCGAAGCTGGACGTCCCCATCCCGGATGACGCCACGAAGCTCCCCTCAATCGCGTTCGATACCCTCTCCAAGTTACTCGCCACATGCGATAGCAAATCTAACTACAGGCTAGGCATGGAAAAAACCACCCTCGCGATGCAGCTCATCAAATGAATCAGCGGCCACGTCGTTGACACGGAAGTGATACTCACCCCCGCGCCTTCGTTTGCCTCCAAGGTGGCTAGCACCCCCTCCTCTGCTCCCATTAACCCCTCTGCTACTTCCTTTACCTTGGCTGCTACAGCCCCTACCCCCTTAGCTGCTGCGCTCCCTCCTCTGCCTTCCCAAAATGACCCTGCCATACCCACTTCCCTCACGCTTGCCGCGATGCAATCCATGCTGTGTACGCTTGAAAACAATATTGTCTCACGCCTACAAAATTCCCCTCCTGGCAACCTTCACACAATGCTGCATCCCCCAATGGCTAGTTGTTAAGGATTTGACATTCAGCCCAAACATCTCTCCTTCTGATCACTGGCAACCTGGACCTGATGGTATTAGAGCTGGGGTATGGGTTTTATTCATTATTATCCCTGATATCTGCCTTTGATCAGAGTTTGAATTTGCCATTGTATTTTGCAGTTGTGTGACTCTGTGACCTCAGCTCTTTTCCAAGAGACTGAGGTATGAGTTCAAGTTTATTCTCATATTTCATACAATTGTTAACAATTCTTTTAGATAGTATTTCAGGTAGCTAAATACTTCTAATATCAGCTCTTTTCCAAGAGACTGAGATAGTATTTCAGTCTTGATAATTTCACACTAGTGTCTCAAAGGGTTACCCTACCTTAGTCCCTCAGCCCATGAAAGCCGAGAAGTCATGTGACCTGGAGGTGGTTGTCAATCCAAAGTTAATAAATCCCACACTGTGCAACAGTACCCCTGGTATGATCAAGACTCTCATTGAAACCGCCTTGAAGAAACCTGATCTCCCAGAACTCAAGGCTGTTAAGGTTCATGACCTTTGCATACTGTTAAGTACATGTACTGAGCAGTGGTTTACTCGGTTGTACTGACTGAATGTCAAATGTCTAATTCCACATGCAGGTGACTAAGTCATATACAAGCCACTTAGTACATTGGTCTCAGCTTGGTATATTCATCATCCATACCTTCTGGTCTATTCATCATTCACATTTTCTTTATTCATTATCCACTATTCCCAACCCATTATCCTCTTATTCCCTATCCCTTTTCACCTCAGGACATTTCTATTGTTTTATTCTCAGTCATGGCCCTATTGTTTTATATTCAGTCACATTCTATTGTCCTATCTCGGTGTCAAGTACACGTATTGAGACCCGGTAATTTGGTAGTGCCAACTGAGCAGTCATCCTACATCTATATACAAGTGTCCACGCCGCATGCACATCACTTGGTACACTGGTCTCAGCTCGGCACATCCACTACCCACATTCCTTGCCCATTACCCCTTGTATACTCTATGCCACTCACCATCCATTAATCCTACCCCGTCCACTCCTCATTCCTCTATCCGCCTCACCTTGGGACTTCCTGTCCTTGTTTTATCTTCAGTCGCAACCATTGTTTTATAGTCGGGCACTGTTACGATGTGAAGGAATGACATAATGATAATTATACATAAAATCTCCCAAAGGTGAAACAATGGCGAGGTTTAGGGCAGGGTAAGACTTTAACTTATATGTTGTGCCCACCAGATCGCACAAGCCCTAATTTCGGAAAAGCGAGACAGAGAATTAGATAGTAGAGAATCAAGGTTGATTATCTGACTGAAGACTGAACTACTGAAGTACAAGATCTTTATACTACTTTCAAATCTACTAGGAGTCGAATAGATTCCTATAATAGAATGAGAAAGCTGAGGATTGTGAAAAGCGAGAACGGAAATACTATGCCCCAAATAATGATCTCCTCCGTGACATTGGGGAGTGACGTGTCACTCCGATTCCCAACGGAGTTACCCTAAGGAACGTAATAGCAGATCGGATATAAGAGACTGAGCAGAATTGCGAATAAATGAAAGTGGAGCGGAACGTAAATGAAAGGATATTAAACGTAAATAAAGACGGAATGGAATAGCGAGCATATGGAGTGTGACGTAAATGAATGAATGAATTGACAGGAGCATGTGATGCCAAGATGGATACACGAGGTGCATATAGTCCGTGGGCTGAGGGCGTATAGTTAGATAAGCGAGCGACGGTGTAGTTGGGCTGTGTGGGCTGAAATGAATAGTCAGGCATGCCGGCGTACGGTTCCTGACAGGCACTCCCTATTGTCTTATCCTTGGCCACATTCATATTGTTCTATCTT
The DNA here is from genome assembly GCA_003314275.1 of Chroogomphus rutilus. NCBI lineage: Eukaryota > Fungi > Basidiomycota > Agaricomycetes > Boletales > Gomphidiaceae > Chroogomphus > Chroogomphus rutilus. The sequence continues at coordinate 2,545 of QLPI01001598.1, forward strand.
TTATTGTTCTATCCCTGTTTACATTCCTTCATTCTAATTTTACTTGTCGTAGACAATACTCACATGCTCTGCATACCTTATTGTCCCACATTCCTTATTCCACATGTCGCTTCTTAAACCTATATAAGTAGGGCATGCATGTACATATTTCCTCATTCTGGGTATCAACTAGGCTTAGGCCCTTTGTCAAGTCCATGATACCATGCTCTGATTTATTCGGCAGTACCGACCGGCCGACCCTTACCCATATCATGTGTGGCCTCGGCTCGGTACATTCGGTTCATCATTTGGTTCACTTTCCTCATCTCAGCCTCTCTATTCATTGTCATTCATTCATTCCCCTTCCTCCCCTGTAACCAATCCCCTTTGGGACATTTACTACTTGCCTATTATTCGGTCATGGCCCTATTGTTTTATATTCGGCCATTCTCTATTGTTCTATTTTCACTCACTCTTTTGTTCTCGGTCATGTTTCATTGTTCTATTATCATCCACATTCCTTGTTCTATTCTTGATCATTGTGGACAATACTTCTACATGATTCTTCATACCTTATTGTTCTCCATTCCTTGTGCCACTCTGTTCCACATCTCACTTATTAGCCTATATAAGTAGCCAATGTATGTAGATGGTTCTTTGTTCTGGAAATCAACTAGGTTTACGCCTTCTTGTCCTCCCTCCCCCTGTCCCAAGTCCTTTACCTGGGCCGACACTCTCGGCACTCTCCCGGGTATCCCTCTGTCCCAAATCGGTGGCATGCATGGGAAGTAGGGCACAACGCACGAGTACGTTGAAGCCATGCCACTACTTCTAGCCTGCAGGACTTGGCCATCTCCCATCCGACACCTCGGCATTCCCGGAGCCTGACACCCTTCTACCTTCTCCTCCTCTGTTAAGTCCTCTACTCGGGCCGGCATCATCGGCATCCTCCCGAGTATCCCATCTGTTGCAAATCAGTGGCACACACGGAAGAGTAGGGCGCAACGCATGAGTATGTTGAAGCCAAAGCCACTACTTCCGGCCTACAGGACTTGGCCATTCCCGTCCGACATCTCGGCTTTCCCGAAGCTTGACACTCGGTCATGCTTTTATTGTCTTATACTTGGCCATATTTTATTGTTCTATTTTCATTTGTGTTCATTGTTCTATTCTTGAGCATTGTGGACAATGCTCTCACATGTTCTCTATATCTTATCTCCTTTTTCATACCTTACGCCACTCTGTTCTACATTCACTTCTTAACCTATATAAGTAGTACATAGATATAGATAGTTCCTCATTCTGAATATTAACTTAGCATACACTTCTTCCCTTCCTTTCTTCTGTCTGAAGTCCTTACTCAGGCTGACACTCTTGGCACTCTCCTGAGTTCCCTCTTTTCTCTGAAATTAGTAGCACATACGGAAAGTAGGGCACAATGTATGAGTACATTGAAGCCAAGCCACCCCGATCAGTCTACTGGACTTGGCTGATTCCTTGCCAGCATCGTGAAGTCAGTATTTTGCATTAGTACTTGGCCCATACATTGTCGGCATTTTCAGTGCCTGACACATACTCCTTAACAGTAACATAGTCATCCAACAGTATGTCAAATCTATCCTCTAGCATGCTAATGCATGAACTACCTACCTTGCCCTTGGATCTACTGTGTCACATTGTATATGCATTCATCATATTCTTAGCGTTACATGCACATATAGCATGTTTCTGGTAGCACATGTACATATAGCATATTTGTAGCGGTGCATGCATGTACAGCACATTCATGGTATCACGTTCATATACAGCATATTCATAGCATCACATTCATGTTGGCACATATGCATATACATATGTCACATTCATATTGGAGTTGACACCATAGTATTAAGAACTGAAAGGGGACGTAGTTGTAATATCTCCTAATATTGAAACAATAGCGAGGTTTGTAGTAGGGCTTGGCTTCAACTTATATGTTGTGCCATCCGGACCTTAAGATCCCTAATTTCATAATGACGAGGACCATAATGCCGAGGTGGATTGTAATGCTGATGTTGGATGTATAGGTAGAAATTTTTAAGTGTCAGGAACCATACGCCGGCATGCCCAACTATTCATTTCAGCCCACTCAGCCCAACTCCGCCCTGGCTCGCCTATTCAACTATATGCCCTCAGCCCACAGACTATATGCACCTCGTGTATCTGTCTTGGCGTCACATGCTCCTGTCAATTCATTCATTTCATTTACATCACACTCCATATGCTCGCTATTCCATTCTGTCTTTATTTACATCAATATCCTTTCATTTACGTTCCGCTCCACTTTCATTTATTCGCAATTCCGTTCAGTCTCTTATATCCGATTTGCTATTATGTTCCTTAGGGTAACTCCGTTGGGAATCGGAGTGACACGTCACTCCCCAATGTCACGGAGGAGATCATTATTTGGGGCGTAGTATTTCCGTTCTCGCTTTTTACGATCCTCGGCTTTCTTATTCTATTATAAGAATCTAGTCGACTCCTAGTAGATTTGAAAGTAGTATGAAGATCTTGTACTTCAGTAGTTCAGTCCTCAGTCAGATAATCAACCTTGATTTTCTACTAAGCTAATTCTCTGTCTCGCCTTTCTGAAATTAGGGCCAGTGCAACCTGGTGGGTGCAACACACAAGTTGAAGGCCTGAACCTCGCCATTGATTTATCTTTGGGAGATTTTACATTAATTACGATTACATCATTCCTTTACATCGTAACAGTATTATCTGATTTCTACACCTGATTGCACCTCTTTTTGCATATCATCTTTGCATATCACGACCATCATGAATACTCGATCCACTACTCGTAATCTACCATTTATTGTAGAAGTCCCAAGTCAGTTGCAGGAGATTTCCACACTTAGATGGCTGTCAGAACAACCTTCAATTTGCGAAGCTGGCCCGTCAGGTGGGAACGCTCCTCCTGAACGTGAGGACGATGACGAAGAAGAGCCAATTGACGATAACGACAACGATGAGGCAAATCCGAACCCTGTTCAAGTTTCAAATCCAAACCCCACTCATGTTTCTAATCCAACTCTTAATTCCACTTCTAGTTCAGACAAAATTGTCAAGGCACTCGTCGATCGATTAGCCCAACAACCCCTAGATCTAATCCCAACCCTGGTCATCATGCCAAGGTTTGCTAGTGATTGGCGTGGGTATTGGAAACCCGCGCAGGTAGCAGGTACGGGTAGCGTGGGTAAGGGTCAGGGTCAGGATTTCCAACCTGGTCCAAACCCATACCCACGAATTATATAAGCGTACCCATGAAAACCCGTACCCATAACACACAGGTATGGGTTTTTGTGGGTACAGATACAGGTAGACATAATATACCCAGGGGTTACCCATGCCAATCACTAAGGTTCGCGAGCCCAAGGTTTACGATGGCACTGACCAAGCTAAGCTTCGCACATTCTGCTTACAATGCGCGCTGAACTTTCGAGACCGTCCGTCCGCATTCCTGACGGATGTGTCGAGGGTCCAGTATGCCATTTCGTACCTCACAGGCCCTGCACTTCAATACTTCGAACCCACGATTCTAGGCAAAATCCAACCTGAGCCTACCTGGCTTAAGGTCTGGAGAGACTTTCATCAAGAACTTGAGACCAACTTCGGTCCATTCAACAGTGCTGCACAAGCAGAAATCGAGCTCGGCAGGATAGTCATGAAAGACACCCATCGTGTGGCACAATACTTCATTGACTTCGCCAGAGCCTCCACTCGCACTTAGTGGAACGACGCCGCCCTCGCACATGTGGCATACAAAGGGCATTTCCCTCGATTCAAAACTCTTGCTGAACTCAGACAATATTCACTTGAGATCGACAGCAGATATTGGGAATGCAAGGAGTTCGACAACTTTGGAATGCCTGCAAAGCCGAATGGGTCCTCGTCCAAATCCAACTCTAACAACAACAACCAGTCTTCCTCCAACTCCAACAACAACAACAAGAAGAGTAAGAAGGGGGGGAAGAAGAATGGCAATGATAAGTCTTCCAACAATAACAACAATGCTAACGACATTTTGTCCAAGCTCGGAATAGATGGGAAGCTGTTGCCTGAAGAACGTCAAAGGCGAATCGACGCGGGACTCTGTCTCTTGTGTGCTTCAAAAGGTCACATGGTCAAGGACTGCCCTAAATCCAATTCCCAATCCTCATCGACTTCTTCTTCTAACAACAAATCCAACAACACCAACAACAAAAAAACGACGAAAGCACGTGCAACTAAGGCAAGCACGTCCGACACCAATGCCGAGGACAACATGGCAATGGAGTCGAAAAAATGAGCTGCAACCTCAGAAATGCACGAGCTGAGGATTGCGTTAGCCTCTCTCACATGCTATTCTTGAATGCCCTTTCTCCTATTTCTCGCGTATCTTTTACTTCTGAAACTTCAAAAACTTCGCTAATACTTAATCTGTCTTGTTCTCTTATTTCCAAACTTCCTCTTATTATGCTCTTAGATTGTGGTTCTTCAGACTGCTTTATTGAATCACGAGTTGTGTAAAAATATTCTTTGCCTACTAATTCAGTTCCTGCTATCCCATTGAAATTATTTGATGGTTCTACTAATTCTGTCATTACTCAGACTACTACGATTCCTATCCGATTTCCAACCGGCGAACTTCAGAACATTACTTTCTACGTAACATTGTTGGACGGCAGTTGCTCTGCAGTACTTGGCTTCAACTGGCTCACCCGCTACAATCCATCGATTGACTGGGTATTGGGCAGTATAACTTTCAAGACTACAGAACCGACCACCGCTCCGACACCTCAGGCCTCAACCGCTACTTCACAGTCCAGCACCTCGCTTCCAAGCAATCCGTCGCCATCTCCGAAGTTGGAGGCACTACAGATAGCCCTAGTTAATGCAGAAGCGTTTGTTCGCGCCTGCAAACTAGAAGGTTTGCAAGCCTTTCAACTTGACCTCGCAGATCTCGACAAATACGCTTGAGGCTCCACTACGGTCGATTCCTCTGACAACCTGGATAGCATCAAACAGCATGTTCCAGAATTCTATCATGACTTTGCTGATGTCTTTAGTAAACAGTGCGGTAATACACTAGCACCTCATAGACCTTACGACCTCAAGATCAACCTCGAGGATGGCACTTTGCCCCCTCTTGGTCCCATTTATTCCCTCTCAGTATCCGAACTCCAATCACTATGAGATTTCATCGACAAACACCTCAATATGGGCTTCATTTGACCCTCACGTTCATTACACGGTGCTCTAGTACTATTCATATGCAAGAAGGACGGCTCCCTATGGCTTTGCGTAGGCTTTTGCGGTCTAAACAGAATTACGAAGAAGGACCGTTATCCACTTCCCCTTATTTCCAACCTCTTAGACGCCCCCAAGAAAGCTCGTATATACACCAAAATTGACCTCAGACACGCCTATCACCTCGTTCAAATTGCCGAAGGGGACGAATGGAAGACAGCCTTTAGGACATGTTATGGATCCTTTGAGTGGCTTGTCATGCCTTTCAGACTTTCTAACACCCCTGCTGCATTTCAGCGCTTCATGAACAATATTTTTGGCGATCTATTAGACAATTGCACCATCGTCTATTTGGACAACATCCTCATCTATTCCAATGATGAATCCTCGCATATCGAACATGTTCGCGAAGTTCTTCGATGATTACGCAAACACAACCTTTACACTCGAGAAGACAAATGTTCCTTCCACCAAACGTCCGTCAAATACCTTGGATATATCCTATCACCAGAGGGTCTTATGATGGCAGAAGACAAAGTCAAATGCATCACTCAATGGCTCGAGCCGCGAAAAGTCAAGGACGTCCAATCATTCCTCGGATTTGCAAACTTCTACCAAAGATTCATTTTCAACTATTCCTCCATTACAACTCCTCTTACTCAACTCACTCGCAAAGGTCTGGCTTGGAACTGGAGTGAGGAGTGTAGAGAAGCTAAAACTGGCATTCACGTCTGCCCCCATCTTAACTCATTGGACTCCTGATTTGCCCTTGATTGTGGAGACAGATGCGTCAGATTATGCTTTAGCAGCTATACTCTCTCAACACTCCCCAGATGGCAAGCTTCATCCTGTTGCTTTTCATTCCCGAACTTTCACCTCTCCCAAACTCAATCACGATGCTGCTCGCGATTTTCGAAGCTTTTCAAAAGTAGCATCACTACTTAGAAGGTTCTGGCAACCCTGTCAATGTCATCACCGATCATAAGAACTTGGAGTACTTTTGTACAACCAAGTTGTTGACTAGACATCAAGCTAGGTGGTCAGAATACCTTTCTCAGTTTAATCTTGTCATTTGTTTCAGACCAGGTTGTTTGGGCACTAAGCCTGATTCGCTCACTAGACGATGGGATGTCTACCTTAAGGAGGGGATGAGTGACTACACCACCATTAATCCCCAGAACCTTCGACCCATCTTCTCTCAACATCAGTTGACCACGTCCCTTTGAGCCACAAGCCTTGTTGAACCTGTACTGAGGGCCTCAACTCTTATGGACACCAAGCATATCCTGAACAACATTAAACATCATCTTCCCTCCGACTCCTTAGCCTAGAAACACCTCGCGAATAAAGACGACCCAAAGTGGCAGACTAATTCCAACGGTCCGTTACTATTCGACGATCGCATCTACGTTCCCGAGGCCCAAGACTTACACTTATGCATGTTACAACATAAGCATAATCACATTTGTTCTGGACACTTCAGAATTAACAAAACCATAGACCTTGTTAGATGCGACTACAATTGGCCTGGCATGAGGTCATTCGTCAAAGACTACTGCAAATCCTGTACGATGTGTATGCAGAATAAATCGCAATGTCACAAGCCCCCACTTTCATTTATTTGCAATTCCGTTCTGTCTCTTATATCCAATTTGCTATTACGTTCCTTAGGGTAACTCCATTGGGAATCGGGTGACATGTCACCCCAATGTCACAGAGGAGATCAAGATTTGGGACATAGTATTTCCATTCTTACTTTTTATGATCCTCGGCTTTCTTATCTATTATAGGAATCTAGTCAACTCCTAGTAGATTTGAAAGTAGTATAAAGATCCTGTATATTCAGTAGTTCAGTCCTCAGTCAGATAATCGACTTTGATTTCGACTAAGCTAATTCTTTCTGTCTCGCTATTCCAAAATTAGGGACCAGTGCAATCTGGTGGGCGCAACATACAAGTTGAAGCCGTGCCCTACCCTGAACCTCGCCATTGTTTATCTTTAGGAGATATTACATTTATTACGATTATGTTATTTCTTCACATCGTAACAACTCCCCAATAAGGCAAGACCTTTCAGAAATTAGTAGATAGGTGTGGAAAGGAATACAAGGTCCTAGAAGCCTGTGGAAGTTACTGAGTTACTCTTGTAATCACTAATGATAATGAAAAGGTAATATTCCAATGGCTGGTGCTCTTATAACTGGTCAGGTCATGAAATATTAGTAATATCTAAGCCATGCTTCTGGGCTGACATCTTATGTAATATTCATTATGTAAACCCAGGAATTTGTTGTACATTGTAGACTTGAGAAATTGAACTATTTGGTACCATTTTCTATAGGTCAGATAATTGACACCAGAGTTATTATACATTGTAGGTCCACATATTGATAGGTGAAAATATAGATATTTTTGAGGTTTTCCTTGGGCTTGGAATGTCTAATATTTAAGAGTTAATCACTTGGAAGTAATTCACTCTTAAATGGCCAGCCAAAATTTTTTTTTTTTTTGGTAGTCTAGTTAAGACTGATTTAAAGTGGGATTTTCTTCAGAGGAGAGGTTTGACTCCTATATGCCAAACCAGTTTGATTGGGATGATCTACTCCCTATGGCTGAATTCTAATACAACAACCATGTGTAGTTGGCTATCCAACAGACCCCCTTTATGCTAGATATTGAATGACACTCATACATGGGATTCAAGCCCCAAGAACCCAAGTCACTAGCTAAGATAGTCAATGAGTTCAAAGACCAGATGGAGAGGTCATTAGAGGATGCCAAGTCAGCTTTGGCAAAGGCCAAGGATGATATGGCTTAGTACTACAACTAATGTCAAACACTAGCACCTGTGTATCAAGTGGGAGACTGAGTCTTCCTAGATGCCTCAGATATCCAGACAACTTGGCCATCTCAGAAGCTGAGTCATTGGTACCTGGGGCCATTCATCATCCAAAGAAAGGTAGGTAGGCATGTGTATAAACTCTAGCTTTTACAATCCCTGTCTTACCTCCACCCAGTCTTCAATATAATCAAACTCATTCCAGCCCCTGAGAACCCCATTCTGAGCCAAAGGTCTAAGCTGCCCCCATCTCTAGAGCTAGTAGATAGAGAGGAGCACTATCTGGTAGTAGAGGTCCTGGACAGTCACTTGATATAGGGTTGACTATATTTCCTGCTAAAGTAAGAGGGGTATGGCTATGAAGAACACACATAGGTGGTCTAGAAAGACATGGTGGTGCCAGCTAAGATGCAACAATTCTACCAGTTGTACCTCAGAGGATTTGAGCCATGGCCTTAGACTTGCTAATATCACATGCTTTGAGGATACAGCACTCTAGAAGGGAGGGTGATGTTAGGGGATGACCTATTTTCTATACCAAACCAAAACCAAAGGGTTTATCCCAGGTATCCTTTCCACAGACTGATGGCTCAAACCAGAACTTTGACACTTTCAGTACTATGGAGACCTCTAAGAGGTAGAGGATGAGTCCTGGGAAGGATGGAGTAGAAGGCAGAATAAGGGAGCAAGGGAGCAAGACTAAGGAGACAGATAAGCCAAAGTGAGGATAGATGTGAGGTATATTCTCTCAAGCCTAAACAGACCAATTATAGTCTTATATAGTATCAAACTAAAGCACCAAAACCTTGGTCCAGTTATCAGGAGTTTGGCCTGCTGGAAGCCAGGTTTACATACCTCTAATCCTAGCTGGAGGGTAAGGTATGTTGAAGAAGTGGCATGCGGGTAAAGAATATATAGAGTACAGTGCTCACTAGCAAGGGACACTAGGATTTCCTTCTAGGATTTCCCCCTTGCTAGGTGAAGTCCCCATTCCTTATATACATAGCCTAGGATTTCCCCCTTGTTAGCTATCTAGCTATGATTGACATATATATAATGTAATTTGTGATAATTTATTATAAAAAGAATACAAAATGTAATTGAGTTCACAAGTGATCTTTAGTAATCCTTGATAATCCTTGGTGATCCTTAGATATCACATGGTAGATACTATAGATAGAGAAAGATTATCAATTAAAGTGCTCAAAGCACCTGGTGCTTATGGTGTACTATAACTATAGTGTAAATACATTCCCATCCCATGCCTTGGGTAGATTAACAAGAGAAAAATAAGACCTAGATGAGGAAGGGAGAGGGCAGGAGGGAGTCACTGGCCGTGTATGGTATTGTACAAGCTAGAGAGGCATATAGGGCACTAGATGCCTATGATAGGGGCAGAGTCTGCTAGAATAAAGGCCAGACAGAGGGGGTAACACTTCATCGCTTTGTTGTAATATTAGTGTAGCCTGTTACGATGTGAAGGAATGATGTAATCGTAATTATACGTAAAATCTCCCAAAGGTGAAACAATGGCGAGGTTCAGGGCAGGGTACGGCTTCAACTTATATGTTGTGCCCACCAGATCACACTGGCCCTAATTTGGGAAAAGCAAGACAGAGAATTAGCTAGTAGAGAATCAAGGTTGATTATCTGACTGAGGACTGAACTACTGAAGTACAAGATCTTTATACTATTTTCAAATCTACTAGGAGTCGAATAGATTCCTATAATAGAATGAGGAAGCCGAGGATCGTGAAAAGTGAGAACGGAAATACTACGCCCCAAACAATGATCTCCTCCGTGACATTGGGGAGTGATGTGTCACTCCGATTCCCAACGGAGTTACCCTAAGGAACATAATAGCAGATTGGATATAAGAGACTGAGCGGAATTGCGAATAAATGAAAGTGGAGCGGAACGTAAATGAAAGGATATTAAATGTAAATGAAGACGGAATGGAATAGCAAGCATATGGAGTGTGACGTAAATGGAATGAATGAATTGACAGGAGCATGTGACGCCAAGACAGATACACGAGGTGCATATAGTCTGTGGGCTGAGGGCGTATAGTTGAATAGCGAGCAAGGGTGGAGTTGGGCTGAGTGGGCTGAAATGAATAGTCGGGTATGCCGGCGTACGGTTCCTAACAGTATCCCCCCCTTACGGCTGAGTCCTATGAGGCTGCAGAAATGAAGTTCTAGAATGGTGGCCCTGTTGGAGTTTGGAAATGCGAAAGTGTATAAGAGAAGTCGTGGGGGAGTTTGGGTGGTAACCGTTTGCCGCAATGGACCCCTCATACATCAACCCTGCCTACATGCAGAAGCTAATGGGTCTCTACCCCTCTCCAATCACCACCTATCTCAGAGGTGAAATGACCCTCCCTGTTACCATCCCATCCCCCTCGTCGTCAACCATCGAGTGCAGCCAAGTGCTACTTGAGCAGGAGCATATCGATATGTGAGAGCCCTGGTTTGAAGGGGCCAATTCAAAAGGCACAAAGGTGAGTAAAGTGTTGTCTTGGGATTAAGCTTTTGACTGATTGTTTGCATTGCAGTATGCTCGTCTTCAAATGAGGAATGATGAGGGCAACACGAACGGCATCTTCTATCGAAAGGTGAAGTTGGGTGAAGAAGATGACCGCACACCTTGGTCTTGTCAAGTACACGTACCAAGACCCGATTATTTGGCATTGCCGACCAAGCAACAATCCTATATCCACGATCAAGCGTCCACGCCGCATGCATAGCACTTGATACGCTGGTCTCGGCTCGGCACGTCCACCATCCACACTCCTTGTGTTCACCCTTCGATCCGTCTCCCCTTGGGACCTCCTGTCCTTGTATTATCCTCGGTCATGACTCCATTGTTTTATACTCGGCCACTCCCTATTGTCCTATCCTTGGCCACACCTCTATTATCTTATCCCTTATTGTTTATCCCCGTTTTGCATCCCTTCATTCTAATTTTATCCATTGTAGACAATAACCACATGCTCTACATACCTTGTTGTCCCACATTCCTTATTCCACATGTCGCTTCTTAACCTATATAAGTAGGACATGCATGTACATATTTCCTCATTCTGGGTATCGACTAGGCTTAGGCCCTTCTACCTTCTTCTCCTCTGCAAAGTCCTCGACTCGGGCCGGCATCATCAGCATCCTCCCGAGTATCTGTCTGTCGCAAAACCAGTGGCACGCACGGCAAGTTGGGTGCAACGCACGAGTACGTTGAAGCCAACGCCACTACTCTTGGCCTGCAGGACTTGGCCATAGTCCGCCCGACCTTTCGACAACACCCCTCGGCAGTACCGCAGTCCGTCAGTAACCGAAGCTTGACAGTATACCCAGAATCAAACTACTTTCCGTGCATCTATGGTTTACGAATATGGTCTCACAAGACACCCTTTTAATGATCTTTCTATCTTGTTATTTGGAACCGGGTCTCCCGGTAGCCCTTCTAACTGTTTTGAATCAGGATCTGCTCATAGCTTCACCGGATCATCTTACTCCTAGGAGGTTGTCCAACAAGAAAGATCCACGCCCCAACATTTCCAACCCAATACCAGTATAGATTCGGAAACCACCCAGTTCAGAAGAACTTCAGTTTTTCTGGCCAACCTGGAGGCAACACCCACCCTCGGCACTCTGTCCGGCATGCTTGATCAATCAGCATCAGCTCACAGACCATTTTAAAAATTTGTTTTTGATTATGACCCTTCTTGATCTAGTATTTCTTGCTAACAGCACAGATACGTTTACTAGATTTTCCGTCCAGACAACTTCAGTCTACCCATCCGTCTGTCATGTCACTAGATCCGTCGGTCAGCAAAATTCGGGCACAACTCGCTCACCCGCTATAATCCGTTAATTAACAGGGTATTGGGCAGTATTATAATCCGTCAAGCTACTAACGTTTTTAGGTGCATCCCGATGGCCTCGGTCCAGGCCGCATTTGCCACTGTTCCAAAAGCCTCACCCAGGATCCTGTTCCGTCGCTGGAAGCTTCGCCAATAGCCCTAGTCAATGCAACTGCCTTGTGCATGCTTGTATACCAGAACGGCTGGCAAGTTTTTGGCTGGGACCTCTCAATATACAGCCAAGTCAAACAGATGTGAGCAGACTAAAAGAAGCTCCTCCACTCAGAAGAAGTGAGAGAATACGCTTACTACAAGAAAGAGCTCCAAAAACCAGCTCTGGCTATAAATCTCAAGCTGGAGAAGCCGCATACACTAATTTGACAACCCTTGCTTGCGAAGACATTGAGGATAATATACTCAATGATATCGCACATAGTTCTGATTTTTATATTCAAAAGAACGGAAGCGAGAAGGATATATGCGACTACCTAGCAATAAGCGCCGAACCAATAAGTGTCGAAGAAGATGATTTTGCATATCTATCAAATGATTTTCAATTACCTACGACAACTAATGAAGCCCTTAATAATTCTACATGGAAGACAGCCATGGATACAGAGATCCGATCGCAAATCGACAAAGACACCTGGGAACTCACTAAACCTCCTCCGGGTGTGAATATAGTCGGTAGCAAATGGACTCATGTTATGAAACATAATCAGAAGGGTGATGTAGTTTGTGCAAAGTCAAGACTCGTTGCTCAAGGCTTCACACAAACTTTTGGAGTCGATTACGACGAGACATATGCACCAGTTGTTCGCATGACATCTTTACGCACTATATGCGCGATAGTGGCTAGAAATAATTGGCCAATACATCAAATGGACGTAGATGTAGCATATCTTAATGCGCCACTAGAGGAACCTATTTATATGTGTAAACCGCCGGGATATTTTGAGGAACAACATGAAAACATATTATTGCTGAAGAAATGCATATACGGACTCAAGCAATCGGGCAGAGAATGGTATAAGTGTCTATCGAATGCCCTATACTCTATTGGATTTACAAAGTCAGCCTCAGATGCTGCCGTATTCTATAGACACAGGCCAAATGACTATGCCATCATTGGAGCCGCAGTGGACAACCTTACTATAACAGCTACTGACGATACAATATTGCGGGGCGTCAAAGAAGATCTCGAGGCCATCTTTAAGATGAAAGACCTTGGAGAAATCCATTGGCTTCTTAATCTGAAGATCAAACGAGACAAATCGGCTGGTACAATAAGCTTCTCTCAAGAATCTTATATTGACAAGATACTTGACCGATTTAATCTTCAGGATGCAAAAACGCATACGACTCCTCTAGATCCTACATGTAAACTATCCAAAGAACAATGCCTGACTACTGAAGCAGAAAAGAAAACCATGGAAAAGATTCCATACCGGCAGGCCATTGGTTCACTCATGTGGGCAGCAGTAGCTACCCGTCCAGATATATCGTTTGCAGTTTCTTTACTATCACAGTTTTTAGAAAATCCAGGGATCGCTCACTGGAATGCAGTAAAGAGAGTATTTAAATATTTGAAAGGCACGAAAGAAAAGAAGCTGGTCTTAGGGAAGAGTCGAGACGGCATAGTTGGATACTCAGATGCCGACTGGGCCTCACAAGATCATAGGCATTCTATATTGGCCTACATCTTTCAAATCGACTCAGGGAGCATCTCATGGAGCTGCCAGAAGCAAACGATTGTGGCACTCTCATCCACCGAGGCAGAGTTCATTGCAATGACTCATGCCACAAAAGAAGCCATCTGGCTCAAGAACTTTATAACCGAAGTTTTCCAACCAATAAAAAGTCCTATAAAAATATATGCTGACAACCAATCAGCTATTACAATAGCTTACGGCAATCAGCAACACTCAAGGACAAAACACTTCGATATTCGACTCTATTTCATCAGAGATACAATTGAAGGGAAGAAAATTCAAATCGAATACCTCCCTACGGAACAAATGCTCGCAGACATCTTCACAAAGGGTTTAGCAGGACCCAGAGTGAAGATTCTCACCGAAAAGCTCGGCATATATTGGGCTTGAGGGGGCATGTTGGGTGCAAACTTGCATCTCACCCCTGAGAGACCAATCTCAATATATTGTATTTATATATCGATTTTAGTATCACTCTGTGCGCTTCTGAATTCTGAATTTTCCTCTCATTTATTTGTATTTTTACCCTCAATATTGAGGGAGTTATTCGTTCTTTTCTATGTACTCATGCGCGCTTATACATGTACCGCACGACGCGCATGGCCGGCTCCCTGGATAGGGACCGGCAGCCTGGCTCAAACCTTCGATAGGGTCAAGAGCCGGTTGTAGGATATATGCGGGTGAGACATCACTCGCGTATGCCTCCCTCCTCAGTGGTTGACTACACTGAGGAGGTGAGTAGTATAGTATAATATGCAGAACCTCCCGACTGATTTTCCTTTATTTTCTTTTGTAAGATAAATAACTTAGGTATATTCTTTGAATATATTCTCAGTGGTTGACTACACTGAGGAGATAAATAACTTAGACTGCCAAAGAAATTCTCAATCCTACTGTACATTTGCTCATAATCTCATCAGAGGATTCATCGTTGGAATAGATGAGGATGTCATCCAAATAGAAGATGGTGCAATTGTCTAATAGGTCACCAAAAATGTCGTTCATGAAGCGCTGAAATGCAGCAGGGGCATTAGAAAGTCCGAAAGGCATGACAAGCCACTCAAAGGAGCCATAACGTGTCCTAAAGGCTGTCTTCCATTCGTCCCCTTTGGCAATTTGAACGAGATGATAGGCATGTCTGAGGTCGATTTTAGTGTATATACGAGCTTCCTTGGGGGCGTCTAAGAGGTTTCTGTTTAGACCGCGAAAGTCTACGCAGAGTTGTAGGGAGCCGTCCTTCTTGCATACGAATAGTACTGGGGCGCCATGTGACAAACGTGAGGGTCGAATGAAGCCCATGTTGAGGTGTTCGTCGATGAAATCTCGTAGTGATTGGAGTTCGGATACTGAGAGGGAATAAATGGGACGAAGAGGGGGCGAAGTGCCATCCTTGAGGTTGATCTTGAGATTGTAGGGTCTATGAGGTGCTAGTGTATTACCACGCTGTTTACTAAAGACATCAGCGAAGTCATGATAGAATTCTGGAACATGCTGTTTAATGCTATCCAGGTTGTCAGAGGAATCGACCGTAGTGGAGCCTCAAGCGTATTTGTTGAGATCTGCAAGGTCGAGTTGAAAGGCTTGCGAACCTTCTAGTTTGCAGGTGCAAACAAACACTTCTGCATTAAGTAGGGCTATCCGTGGCGCCTCCAACTTCGGAGATGGCGACAGATTGCTAGGAAGTGGGGTGCTGGACTGTGAAGCAGCGGTTGAGGCCTGAGGTGTCGGAACAGTGGTTGGTTTCGTAGACTTGAAGGTTATACTGCTCAATACCCAGTCAATCGATGGATTGTAGCGGGTGAGCCAGTTGAAGCCAAGTACTGCGGAGCAACTGCCATCCAACGTTGTTACGTAGAAAGTAACCTTCTGAAGTTCGCCGGTCAGAAATCGGATCAGAATTGTAGTAGTCTGAGTAATGACAGAATTAGTAGAACCGTCAAATAATTTCAATGGAATAGTAGGAACTGAATTAGTAGGCAAAGAATATTTTTGCACAACTCGTGATTCAATAAAGCAGTCTGAAGAACCACAATCTAAGAGCGTAACAAGAGGAAGTTTGGAAATAAGAGAACAAGACAGATTAAGTATTAGTGAAGTTTTTGAAGTCTCAGAAGTAGAAGATACGCGAGAAATAGGAGAAATAGGAGAAAGGGCATTCAAGAATAGCACGTGAGAGAGGCTAATGCAATCCTCAGCTTGTGCATTTCCGAGGTTGCAGCTTATTTTTTTGACTCCGTCGCCGCGTTGTCTTTGGCATTGGTGTCGGACGTGCTCGCCTTGGTCGTGCATGCCTTCGTTGTTTTCTTGTTGTTGGAGTTGTTGGATTTGTTGTTAGAAGAAGAGGTCGATGAGGATTGGGAATTGGATTTGGGGCAGTCCTTGACCATGTGACCTTTTGAAGCACATAAGAGACAAAGTCCCGCGTCGATTCACCTTTGACATTCTTCGGGCAACAGCTTCCCATCTTTTCTGAGCTTGAACGAAATGTCGTTAGCGTTGTTGTTATTGTTGGAAGACTTATCATTGCCATTCTTCTTCCCCCCCTTCTTACTCTTCTTGTTGTTCGAGTTGTTGGAGTTGGAGGAAGACTGGTTGTTGTTGTTGTTGTTAGAGTTGGATTTGGATGAGGACACGTTCGGTTTGGAAGGCATTCCAAAATTGTCAAACTCCTTGCGTTTCCAATATCTGCTGTTGATCTCGAGTGAATATTGTCTGAGTTCAGGGAGAGTTTTGAATCGAGGGAAATGAAGGAGGCTGTTCTTAATACATCTGGCCAACCCCTTGTATGCCGCATGTGCGAGGGCAGCGTCGTTCCACTGAGTGCGAGTGGAGGCTCTTGCGAAGTTGATGAAGTATCGTGCCGCACGATGGGTGTCCTTCACGACAATCTTGCCAAGCTCGATTTCTGCTTGTGCAGCGCTGTTGAATGGACCGAAGTTGGTCTCAAGCTCTTGACGAAAGTCCTTCCAGACCTTAAGCCAGCTGGGCTCAGGTCAGATTTCGCCTAGAATTGCGGGTTCAAAGTACTGGAGTGTGGGGCCTGTGAGGTACGAAATGGCATATTGGACCTTCGACGCATCCGTCAAGAATGCAGACGGACGGTCTCGAAAGTTCAGCGTGCATTGTAAGAAGAATGTGTGAAGCTTAGCTTGGTCAGTGCCATCGTAAACCTCAGGCTCGCGAACCTTGGCATGATGACCAGGGTTGGGATTGGATCTAGGAGGCTGTTGGGCTAATCGATCGACGAGTGCCTTGACAATTTTGTCTGAACTAGAAGTGGAATTAAGAGTCAGATTGGAATTAAGAGTTGGATTAGAAACATGAGTGGGGTTCGGATTTTGTCATGATTTATCCACTCCTTTCTCTATTACTTGTCTATTACTTGTTATTGGACTCC
>QLPI01001607.1:0-24182 GCA_003314275.1 Chroogomphus rutilus
GTTCTCTCGTAGCGCCCTATATCGGATGTCCGGGATGTCGGAGTTATATCGCGGATATAACACCAAGTTGGCTTCAGCATTAGCGTCATCCGAGGGTGGCATTTGGGGTTCTAGGAGGGGGTTTGACAAGTGTTTGGATGGTGGGTCTGGGGCTGGTGGAGGGTTTGGTGGCATATGGACGTCGGGTTCTATGGCAGGTGAGTTTGGGGTAAGGGATGCACGGCATACCGAAGCTACTCTAAGTGTTTGAATGGCTCTGATTTGTTCGCTGCGTCTCATAGACGATCAGGAGTGTGAGTTCGAATATACTGTTAGAGTCCAAGTTTGCATCAGGTCCGAGCTGACGTAAGTCGGTCCGAGTCATGTGTTTGGAGTCGTAAGGACTTGGCTTCAACTTTAATGTTGCGCCCTCCTCGATCGTCAGTCCTTTATTTCAGAGATTCGGAGAAGATAAGTTTCGGAATTCAGAGAGTGAGTGGGAATACTAAGTCAATATTCGAACTAAGGTATAGTACAGAAGTCTGGAGGTATTTATACATGCGATCCTTATTGTAACTAATTAGGAATAGTCAAGGGAACAATAAGATGAACAAAAACAGAGTACAAGAGAAATATACATCTGGTGTTACAATAAGACTATTGTTCGACAAAAACGGAAGATGTCCGAGGTCCGAGGTCATCGATGCTAGTCAGACTCAGAGGTGGCAATGTAGGTTCGGACTTGGTTCGGAGTAGGGTTCTTTCGTAGCACCCTATATCGGATGTCCGGGATGTCGGAGTTATATTGTGGATATAACAATTGTCCCACATTCCTTATTCCACATGTCGCTTCTTAACCTATATAAGTAGGACATGGATGTACATACTTCCTCATTCTGGGTATTGGCTAGGCTCAGGTCCCTCACTTCCTCTTTCCTCTGTAAAGTTGTCAGGCCTTGGTGATACCTAGGGAACAGCATAGGTCACTGACGGGGCAAATGTGGGTGACCCGCACCCGACCCATGGGAAACCCAAACCCATCAACCCATGGGTTTTTTCCCATGGGTTGATGGGTGTCGGGTGCGTGCCGCACCTGCACATGCTGACGCAAACACACCATATGCACACATGACGTACGTGCATGCGATGTATGACATGAATGTGCTGTATGCGCACACAATGTACGACATGAATGCACCGTACACACATGTGACATATGACATGAACACACCATAAGTACACATGATGTACGACACAAATACCCTGTATGCATATGTGACGTACGATGCAAATGTGCCGCATGCATGCATGTATGTGTCAAGACCCTGGTACCGAGCTCCGGTACACTCGGTAATACCGACCGACCGACCGTCCTCTACCCATATTATTCTCACTATCACATGGTCTCGGCTTGGTACATCTGGTACATCGTCTAGGTTTCTTCTCCTGTCCTATCTGTCTCATCCTTCACTATCCTTCCATCCCCTCACCCGTTCCCCTGAACATATAACGGCCACCCATTATCCTAACCACTGCCCTATTGTTTTATCTTCGGTCGTCCTCTATTGTTCTATTCTCACCCACCACTTCATTATCTTATTCTCTGCCATACTCCATTATTCTAATCCCGCTTACAATCCTTATTCTATTTCTGATCACTGTGGACAATGCCTCCATGTGGTTTTTCATATCTTATTGTTTTCCATTCCTTACGCCACCCTGTTCCACATCTTGCTTCTTAACCTATATAAGTAGCGGGATGTATGTAGATAGTTCCTCACTCAGAATATCAAATCGGTTTGCAGCCCCTTGCCCACCTTTCTCATCTAAAGTCCTTCGTTCAAGCCGACACCCTCAGCACCCTCACAAAAACTCCTTACTGTCCAAATTAGTGGCACGCACAGGACAGCAGGGTGCAATGCATGAGCACGTTGAAGCCTAGCCACTCCAAAACAGTTTGCAGGACTTAACCGATATTTTGGCATCACCAAATCCTAACAGTATGGCACGTTGGGATCAGTGTGTGCGTGTATGGCATGTTGGTGTTGGTGTGTGCATATGGCACGTTGGTGTTTGGGCATTGGTATTGGCATGTGCGCATATGGCACATTGGTATCAGGAAGAGCGCGTACGACACATTGGTGTTGGCACATGCATGTACGGCATGTTTGTGTTGGCGTGTGCACGTACAGCGCGTTTGTGTTGGCATGCATGTCATACATGTGTGCATACGGCACGGTCATGTCGTACGCGTGCATGCACACGCGTACATAGTTGAGGCAGCGGGCTGGGCTGGGTCATGGGTGCTCTTGGCTTGACCCACACCCAAACCCAGGGGCACCCGACCAGGTGACCCGTGCAGGTTAGCCTAACCCGTGCTATTCCCTGGTGATACCGAAGGTACATTCAGGAACTGGCCAAGTCCTGCAAGCCAGTCAGGGTGGCTTGGCTTCAACATGCTCATGCATTGTGCCCTGCCTCCTGTATATGCCACTAATTTGTGACAGAAGAGATGCTCGAGAGGATGCCGAGAGTGTCGGCCTGAGTGGGGACTTCTGAACAGGGGGAGGAGAGCAAGAAGGCATAAACCTAGTTGATACTCAGACTGAGGAACTATGTACATGATTCACTGCTTATATAGGCTAAGAGGCAGAATGTGGTATAAGGGTGGCATAAGACATGGAGAAAAGAATAAGGTATGGAGACCATGTGGAAGTATTGTCCACAGTGATCTAGAATAGAACAATATGATGTAAACAAGAATAAGACAATGAGATATGACCGATAATAGACGAGTGAGGGTATGAGGGAAAGTAGAACAATAGAGGGTGCCGAATATAACACAATAGGGCCCTGACTGAGTGATAGATGAACAGTGAATGCCTGAGGGTAAATGGGGAGAGGGAAGGATAGGGAATAGAACAATAATGAGAATAGGAGGGTGGGGTAGTGTTAAATCTGCATGTTGGCACTTAGCTAGAGGCTTCCAGAAGGGTTTCTGGAGGTTCCAAATGGTTTCTGAGGGTGGGTGTCAAGCTTTGGGTACTGACAGACTTCAGTACTGCCAAAGGGTACTGTCGAAAGGGTCGGGCGGACTTTGGCCAAGTCCTGCAGGCCAAGAGTAGTGACATTGGCTTCAATGTACTCGTGCATTGCGCCCTACTTGCCGTGTGTGCCACCAATTTGCAACAGACAGATGCTCAGGAGGATGCTGATGATGCCGGCCCGAGTCGAGGACTTAACAGAGGGGAAGAAGGTAGAAGGGCCTAAGCCTAGTTGATACCCAGAATGAGGAAATATGTACATGCATGTCCTACTTATATAGGTTAAGAAGTGACATGTGGAATAAGGAATGTGGAACAACAAGGTATGCAGAGCATGCGGTTATTGTCCACAATGAGTAAAATTAGAATGAAGGAATGTAAACGGGCATAGAACAATAAAGGATAGGATAATAAGAATGTGGCCGAGGATAGGACAATAGGAAGTGCCCGACTATAAAACAAGGGCTGTAACCGAGGATAACACAAGGACAGGAAGTCCCGAGGTGAGGTGGACCGAGGGGTGAGGAGTAGGCATGGGAAGGGAGTGAGGAATGCGACCGATATGTGTGTCGAGCCGAGAACAACTCATCGAGTGACTTGTACACGGTTACTAATGGAGTATCTTGGTTGGTACCGCCGAGTTACCGGATCCTCGGTATGTGTACTTGACAGTGGGGTTCATACTCTGGGGGCAGAGAGGCTAAAGGTTGCAGGTCACGGTCGGAATCAGAAAGGGGTGGAAACACGGGAAGCGCCAGGGGGTCTAAGACTGTTCATGGTATTAGGTGGTTTGAGTGGTTCGAGGTCACAGGGACTTAGCTTCAACTTATGTATTTCACCCTCCTCGATCATCTGTCCCTAATTTCGGAAAGTCGGAAATTTTACCAGAACTGAATCGGAAACTATGATGCAGAATTAAGTCGATATTCATACTGGTGAATAGTCCAGTCAACTGGTGTCTTATATACATGTATCTAGTCTTTGTACTAACTTTTGCTGAGTAAAGACAAGGGGGGAGGAGAGTACAAGGGGCAATTCAGAACGAAGAAGAAGAGAGTGAGGTACACGATGATCCTGCGTGCCATTTATCAAAGGAGTGGAACCTTGGCTTTTGGAATCTTTGGAGGTTTGGGAATGTGGATAGGGATTAATGTGGGTTTATTAGCGGCACAGGCCATAACAGATAGGGGTAATGAACCAAATGATGAACCGAATGTACCGAGCCAAGACCACATACTAGTAAGGGATGATATGGGTAAGGGTCGGTCAGTTGGTACTGCCAAGTAAATCAGAGCATGGTATCATGGACTTGACAAAAGTCCTTTACTCGGGCCGGCACTTTCAGCACTCCCCAAGTACCTCCTCTGTCCCAAATCGGTTGCATGCATGGCAAGTAGGGCATAACACACGAGTACGTTGAAGCCAAAGCCGCTACTTCCAGCCTGCAGGACTTGGCCATTACCTGCCCACATCTTTGGCATTACCAAAGCTTGAAAGGTGGATGCTCTGGGAATTGACAGGTTTATTGCTTGATCAATTACTCTTGTTTAGTCTTCATTACAAAACCCATAACTGGTTCAGTTCTTGGACTAGAAACCCTTTTACTCAACAAATCACTCAAGGATTTGACAAAAGAAGATTATATTCAAAGATCTATACCTAACACTACACCACCTATACCTCCTCACTACCTGAACCCTTACCCTTCTCCTAACCAACCCAATCCATGACTTGAAGTCTATATGCCCAGTAAAAGACTCAAGTTCCCCTCCAGCATGTCATCAACCATGCAGGAAACACCTATCTTCCACTCCACACCCAGTGGAAGAACTACACCTGTTAATAGAAACATTTCACCTTTTAGTCTTCTTAAGGCACCAGAAGGACTGTTAGACAAACCTTTACTATGGGATGGCATGGGACCCATCTCTCCCATCTCTCCTGTTCAACTACCCTCTCTTGCTCATCCTGATAATGTAGAAATCCTCACTGCAAGAAGAAGAAAGCAAGTGGAAAAAGAAGACAAAGTTTGGGAAAGAAGAAATGATCTGTTAGCCATTGCAGAATATTATTTGGACAGATCAAACATACCTGGGTATAGGACCCTCTCCCTCGGTGCTGAAAGACTGTTCGGAGAGGAACAGCTGTTGATTGACCAGCTCCTGAGACTGTTGGGGAATAGGAAATGCTCCCTATTATTTTTAGTCATTTTTTGAGCCAAATCAGCTTGCAGAATCCAAACCTCTCTTCAAGAAAATTTCCACTTAAATCAGCCATATCTTGGCAACAAAAAAATATTATAATGTTTTTGGCTTGCCAATTAAGAGTGAATTACCTCCAGTAATTAACTCTTGATTATCAAGGAGATTGAGCCTACAGATAATCATAAAAACATCTATATTTTTGCCTATCAATGTGTGGACCCACAATGTACAACAACTATGGAGCCAATTACCTAAATCTACAAAAGTGGCTCCAAACTCCTGGCTCAAGTTCTCAGTCTACAATGTATAACAAATTCCTGGACTTATATAATACTAATTACATAACTGGTCAGTGCAGAAGCATGACTTACATAATATTAGTATTTCGTAACATGACCAGTCATGGGAGTACCAGTCATGGGAATATTATATTTCTTTATTGTAAAAGTAGTGACAATGGTGACACAATGACTTCACAAGCTTTCAAGGTTTTCCAATACCTTCTGAATACCTCCACAAACTTGATGAAGGAATTTCCTTATCAGGAGATTACATAATTAGCTTAGAATTAGTATAAAAGAAGCTAGTTATATAGTATAAAATAACAATCATTTTCACCCATAATAATCCACAGGATTAAATAAGTGCCAGCAGCACTCTCATAAGTGGACCAAAGTCTGCTTAGGTAACTGGTCCAAAGACCAGAAGCCACCCTCAATAACAGGTCTGAAGACCTGTTGAATAGGTTTATTCTGAAGAGTAAATCGTAGCTTTTGCTATGGAAGTGGCAGGCTACCCTCAAAACTTAAAACCATAAAAACTAGGAAAAGAATTAAATCAGATAAAAAATTCAAAAGTGGAAATAAACCTAAACCAGTCTAGAACTAATAGTTTAATACTCTTAAACTATTAATTCTATATGTAACCAACAAGACACCTGACAAGACCCCCCTTAAATATTCTCTTTAGACAAATGACCCAGATCAGAATCAATAAAGACATTTTGCACAGCTATGAGAGATTTCATCAAATATTTATTGCAATACTCTTGTGATAACAGATTATGTGAATCTCTGGAGTATAATTTCTTAATTCGGTTCTCTATAAAAATAGCCCATGTTTGTATTTTGTTATCCTCCTGCATCTTGTTGGAGACCTTGACTTGCCTTGGTTAACACCAAAGTTTTATCACAGCTTCTCGGGTTCCAAAACAGAGACCCAAGATTGTCTGACTCATGAGCCAGAATGAGCTTGGATACAGAATAGATCCATGGACATATGAATCAACTCTCATTGTACTCAGGAAAATAGAAAGGAAAAGGAAACTTACCTTGGAAAGCCTTAACCTTACCCACCCCCCAAACTACTAACCATGCAGGACAATTGGCTCACTGATGCAATGTGGTCTTTGCCTCAGATTGAAGTGTTATGTGTGGCCTACAGGGAAGATGCCAAGAACTACTTAGCATTCTATTAGGATCTGGTGGCTTTAGAGAAAGGAACTTACCAAGTCCCTGAGGAAAAGGAAGTTACCCCATACTTTCCTTCTCCCCCACAGAGCACTGAAGAGCTGGAAACGTTCAACATGAAGTACACGGCAGTGCATAATATCTACTCATGGATGATGCATGGACAGAGCATTCAGCAAGGTGATAAGTCAGAAATTTGTCCTTCCTGAAGGAGCAGTGGAAAATGCACCTGAACCCACTCAGCAAATGCATATATATATACCTAGACCTCACCGAACAATGGAGCTTGAGATGCTGGCACTTGATGAGCCAGTTGAGGAACATGTTGAACAGAGACACACCTCAGCCCCATATGGGAAAGCATCTAGGAGAAGGAGCATCAGAGACCATTCCAACATGCAAGATCCAACGGGACTCACCATATCAGAAGGACTTGAGGATATTTTCCACCCATCTGTGCATGAAAGAAGAAAGACAATATTTAGCATACCAGAGACAGTGATATCAAAAACTACTGCACTCACCCAAGTCTCTAAGACTTCTAGGACTCAGCCATACCCAAAACCAACCTATGGCAATGATGTGTCAAGCCCTACACCCTCTCCTGCCTTGCCAAATGTTAGATGCCCACAGGGAATATGGCCCTCTGGAGAACGAATGCAGACTCCTAGAGACCTGGATCTGCTTGAGAATGACTCACCTAGCAATAGTGACCAGGTACGTGGTTGTTTCCCATGAAGGCATCAAGGGGATAGTGCAGAGAGGGGGGATCATGGATGGAGGCAGATGCAGGCTCATACTAAATGAATGTGGCCCTCTAGGGACCAGAACTACTGGGAGATGATTCCCCAGATGATAGCAATAAGGCACATGGCTATTGGTCATGTAGACATTGAAGGGATAGTCCAGGAAGGGGGGATCAAGCAAAAAGGCAGTCAGCAGGAGGAGCAATGAAAAAAATAAATGAGGAGGCTTACTTTGATGCTAAGCTCCACCCTGAGATTTTCCCTGAGTGGGATGGATACCCTGATGCCCTAGCTCAGTGGTTGATAAAGGTCAACCTCATAGCAGAGAGGTCACTTACAGTCCAAAGGCAACTAGAGGAGATTGTCCCACTCCGGTTATGTAGAAACTGTCAGGATTTGGTAACACTGAAATATTGGTTAAGTCCTGCAAACCGTTCTAGAGTGGCTAGGCTTCAACGTGCTCGTGCGTTGTGCCCTGCTGTTCCATGCGTGCCACTAATTTGGATAGTAGGGGGAGTCTCGTGAGGATGCAGAGGGCGTCGGCTCGAGCAAAGGACTTTAGAGATAGGAAACAGACAAAGGGGTGCAAACCAAATCGATATTCTGAGTGAGGAACTATCTACATACATCCTGCTACTTATATAGTTAAGAAGCAAGATGTGGAACAGGGTGGTGTAAGGAATGGAAACAATAAGGTATGAAGAAACCACATGGAGGCATTGTCCACAGTGGTCAAGAATAGAATAAGGAATGTAAGCGAGATTAGAATAATAGAGTATGGCTGAGAATAAGATAATGAAGTGGTGGGCGAGAATAGAACAATACAGGACGACCGAAGATAAAACAATAGGCAGTGGCCAGGACAATGAGTGGCTGTCATATTGTTCAGGGGGAACAGGTCAAGGAGTGGATAGGGGGTGAGGAACAATGAAGGGGATAGGATGAGAACAGTGGTCCAGACGATGTACTGGGTGTACCGAGCCGAGGCTGCATGGTAGTGTAAGATGATATGGGCAAGGGCCGATTGGTCGGTATTCCCAAGTGAGCCGGTACTCGGTGTTGCGGACTTGACAGAAACACTGAGAAGTGGTTCTTCTCACTGCCAATGAGCTATAGAAAGCAAGTTACAGTTAGTTGGAAGACTATGAAGGAGGCAATACCCACTTACTACATGAACTACACATGGCTCAACTACCAGAAGTTGCGTGCAAACTGTGCATCGTATAGAGAATCAGGACATGCACATGAGACCCCCAGCGAGTACCTTGTTCACAAGGTGGAACTGCTGTACTTGGTGAATAAAATGTCAGACAGTGAGTTAATCATGGAAATCATGGCCGGTGCACCTGCATTTTGGCACATGGTGATCAATGCCCAGCAATGTCTGACCATCATAGAATTCCAGCCAGCCATCAAGTACCACAAGGAGACTTTGACCTACACACCTTTTACCCCCTCCAATGACCTTGAGCAACATATACAGAACCTGGAGATGAGTGCATCTCACCAAAAAGGGCAATGGCATAATTGGGAGATGATGCACTGAGGTGCGATCCAAAATGCCAGAACTTCAGGTGCCCAAACATACCATGACTCATGGTCACATTTGGCAGGAGCTTTGCCTGGGCTGCCACCGCCTAAGTTCCCTAGAGATGACAATAATATTTCTAAAAGAGCTACCCCTGAAGAAAAGGGATCTAGAGGATGTAAATATTGTGGGAGCCAGAAACACTGGGATAAGGAATGCAAGCATGCATATACCTAGACCAACAAAAAAATCCACAAGATTAATTCCAAACTAGCTACAGGGGAAATGGATGATGCCCAAGCTCAAGAGGAATATGATAATATTTATGAACAGTTGATTATGCAAGAAACTGACCTGGATTATGAACAAGCCCAAGTTTATCAAACTATTGCTGAAATTTCTGAAAAAATCCCTGACACACAGGAAGCTCCAGGAGACCTCCCTAAAGCACATTGTAATGTCATTAGGCCCTTAATCCACAAGCTAAAGGATATATATGGGCTGGGGGAATCAGAAATTTTCCCTGAATCACTTTCTTCTCTACCAACTTCTCTTCCTTCTAAACCTGACAATAAAATCCCTAATAAATCACTTAAAAATCGCAGGAAAAGAAAAAAATTAATTAAAAAAGCTGGAAAGACTACTTCATTACTAGGGATATCCAAATTTGCCAACCTTGCTCCCAATGCACTGTTGAAATTGAAGAAACAAATGTCCAGGCCAGCAGGATGTACCTTCCTGGGAACCAATGCCACTACCACTAAAGTTTCGCTTGGAGAATATGGGAAAAATCAACAGAATCTCATTGCTGACTCAGGATCAGATATCACTCTAATCTCTCAAAGTGCTCTGTCAAAAATGGACAATCCACTCAAGGTCAAATCAGGACAAAAAATCAACTTGATTCAAGTCACTTGGACATCAAAGATATCTGGATCTGTTAACCTGCCCATCATCTTTGAAACTGATGCTGGACCAGTCCAGATTGATGTGGAAGCTTATGTGGTCAAGGGAATGTCCACACCTGTGATCCTAGGAAATGACTTTGCAGATCAATATTCCATATCTATTGTCAGAGAGGAATCTTCCACTTATCTGCTATTTGGGAATTCAGAGAGACATACCATTATACAGAATTATGTTGGAGCCACCTTACAAGGAGATGATGGACATGCATTTAAAATTAGGACTTTCCAGGAAATTTAGAACATGTCTTTGTGGAAAAGATCATTCACTCCAACAAAGGCCCAGAAGATTGTTATAGAATTACAGACTCAATAATTTCTAGAGATAATCCACAGCTCTATGTGTCCAATTTCTCCTAAGGACCAGTCATAATCCATCAAGGTCAATTGCTGGTTATGCCCAGAACCCCACTTCCTGGTTAGAAAATTCCAAAGGAAGCCCAGAACAGATTAAGAAATTTCAAAAACATGCTCACCTGATCAAGGCTGTCACTGAGAAGCTGGGAATTGAGAAAGAAGAGTGCATATATCCAGGTCCAGACAACCCTGAAGAGGAAACTGTGCCTGGAGGACCCAAAACTCAAGAATTACCTGCAGAAATTATTCTGACCACAGAGTTGATCAATGAATTAGACTTCTCACCTGATCTGAGTCCTAGTCAAAGAAAGGACCTAGAAAAAGTAGTTCTCAAAAACAAGGATGCCTTTGGACTTGATGGGTGCCTAGGGAATTATGATGCCAGGGTTGAGATCAGTTTAAGGCCAGAAGCTAAGGAAATATCCTTACCTCCTTACAATGCTTCCCCTGAAAAGAGGGAAATCATTGATAAACAAATGGATGCATGGATCAAGCTAGAAGTTATTGAACCATCCAAGAGCCCATGGGGATTCCCTGTGTTGATTGTCTACAGATCAGGGAAACCAAGGATGTGCATTGACTACAAAAAACTCAATGAAAGGGTTATTCCTGATGAATTTCCATTGCCCAGACAGGATACCATTCTCCAGGCCCTCACTGGATCAAATTGGTTAACCACTCTGGATGCTCTTATTGGGTTTACCCAGTTAAAGATGGCTGATGAGGCCAAGGAAAAGACAGCATTTAGGACTCACAGAGGTCTTTACCAATTCAAGAGAATGCCCTTTGGTTACAGGAATGGTCCTGCCATTTTCCAAAGAGTGATGCAAAATGTCCTAGCCCCATACCTTTAGATTTTTGTTCTGGTCTACATTGATGACATTGTGATTTATTCAAAAATGTTTGAAGATCACTTAAATCACTTAGATCAAGTGTTTCATGCAGTCAGTGAATCAGGAATTACATTATCACCACCAAAGTGTCATTTGGCATACCAGTCACTCCTCTTCCTAGGACAGAAAGTGTCACAAGGAAAAAGTGGATGCTATATTAGACTTAGAAGAACCAAGGAATTTACATGAACTACAGACTTTCTTGGGAATGATGGTCTATTTTGCAGCATACATACCCTTTTATGCCTGGCTAGTGGCCCCCTTGTTTGAGTTGTTGAAAAAGGACACTAAACAGGAATGGGGAGAAACTCAACAAGAAGCCTTTAGGTTGTCAAAAGAAGCATTGGTTAGCTCACCAGTTCATGCATATGCTGTTCCAGGCCTGGGTTACAGGATTTATTCTGATGGCTGTGATGCGGGGATAGTAGCTATTTTGCAACAAGTTCAGTCCATCAAAATCCAAGACTTGGAAGGGACCAGGACTTACAAAAAACTATGGAAGGCCTACCAAGAAGGACTCTAAGTCCCTATTCTAGTTATCCCAATCAGCAAGGAAGAAAATCCACCTGAAGACATTACATGGAACTCAGATTTTGAAGAAACCACTGTCAAAGTGGAAAGGGTTATTGCATACTGGTCAAGGACACTTAAACCAGCTGAATGAAACTATTCACCCACTGAAAGAGAAGCCCTAGTCCTGAGAGATGGACTGGTGAAGTTTCAGCCTTACATTGAGGGAGAGAAGATCACTGCTATAACAGACCATGCAGCATTAGTCTGGAGCAGGACTTTCCAAAATGTAAACAGGAGATTACTCACTTGGGGAACTGTATTTGCAGCTTATCTGGATCTCCAAGTAGTGCATAGAGCTGGAAGAGTTCAATACCAAGAAGGACCTGTGTAAGATGGATCAGCACATACCATTCTCAACTAGGATCAAGAATTTCTTACAGATTTTTACAAAGAGATCTCTCCCCAATTTGAGGCCAGAACACTCCAGTTAATGGCCAGATTCAAAGAAGAGAATGAAAAACTAGAAATCAGAATATTACAGACTGGTGTGGATACAGAAACTTACCAAAAGACATCTCACATACCATTCCAAGCAGCCAGAACTTTCAACTTAGTTACTGCCATTCATCCTAAGGAAATGGAAGATTTCATCCATGGATACAACTCAGACCCTTATTTTTAGAAAGTACAAACTGGGTTGAGGAATGAGGCTGGCTGGAACAAAGTTCAGCAACCTTTATTTTCTGAGAGGGAAGATGGACTCATCTTTTTTGAAGATTGGAATGGAAACTTGAGACTATGTGTGCCAAAGAATCAGCAAGCAAGAATCATGAGTGAAACACATAATGAACCTGCAGAATCTGCACATGCAGGGTACCATAGGATATACAACCGCTTGGCTGCCACCTACTACTGGCCATGGATGAGTAGAGACATCAAAAATTTTGTAGTCAGTTGTGATATACAGTAGGGGACAAAACCGTTCAAGTGTTTTGAACATTTGTGTTGTACTGTAAATAACGGGAGGATTACATAATCAAAAAATATGATGTAATTAGTGGAGATAGCCCTGCTTCTGAACTTGTGGTCACAATCAAGGTGATTATGTAACTCTCAATATTCATTGAGATATTGATTATTTTAAAAAATGAAGCATTTGAACGGTTTTGTCCATGGAAACAAGATATGGAAAGTTTCCTCAAATGACCAAGCATAGAATCATATAGAAACAAATAGAACAAAATACATAAAAGAATAAGCAAAGACAAAAGGGGATGGATTGGGATGGGATGAAGTGGAATGGACCAAGGATGAACTGAATGTACTGAGCCAAGATGATGCACCAGTGAAGAATGACTTTGTCACATGCAGGTGGGATTAGACGATAAAGAGTTTCAACTGCTATGACTGAGTGAACCGAGGCTCAGTGTTGTGTACTTAACACTGCCCCCATTTGAAGCAATCAAATCAATCATCTCCTTTCCACTTACAGTGTGACATTGTGACTCAGTATTCTTAGTCAGCTGTTGATAGTCCAGTATTAGTATTAAATTCAGCATAAGTAGTTGATAGTCCTGCTTAGTAAAACTGATCTACAGAGTGAGATTGTTCTGTTTATAGTCCAGTTCAATTGTATTCTACCCTGAAGGTTTCTAATCAGTGATAGTTGTGATTAAAGAGTCTTTGTCTCTTGAGATTACTTCACTGTAATTTCTGTTTTGGCCTCACCCTCATTTTAGAGTGCATTGACTGGGTTATCCATTCAGTCCACTTACTTCCTCTCTCCTCTAAGCATATTCCCTTCCATTGGAATATCTCTGGACCCCTAAGTATTCTGAACCTACAGACTTTGATGGTCTAATTCATTACTGCTAAAAATTGCATCACTTTCTTGTTATATTAGCTTGCTAGAGTTATTACACAGTTTGTGACCAAGGTATAAATAGTAAATTATTTCCAGAGTTGTACTGCAGCAGGGTTTGAAACTCTTCTTTGTCTTGCTCCACTTCACATAGTGCTTGACTGAAGTGTTATATCTTTAACACCAAGGTCTTGTCTAGGTTCCAAAACACAAGTCCATTTACAGTTTGAAACAGACCCAGAGACAGTGGCATGAACACCTGCAGTGTAGCTTTACCAATTTTGGTTACGATAATCTCACTTCAAGTTATGTTTCTATCTACCTCAAATATCATGACCAGAGGGACCAGATAACAATTATTTTTGTCTATGTCAATGATATGATGATCTTTGGTTCACTAGCAGATATCAAAACAACAAAAAAGTTTATTGGTTCATTATATAAACACCCAGATTTTGGGGAAATCAAACATTTTCTTGGTCTCCACATCACCCAGGATCTCTCTAGAAGAAGCTTATCCATTGACTAAACACATTATATTGAGCATATCCTTAACCATTTCAATATGATAGATTGCCAGCCAACCCATACCCCTTTCACACTGGGAACCCTCTTCGTTGCAAACCAAGATAAACCATCATATTCCTCACTCACAGCATAATACCAACAGCTTGTTAGTTCTCTAATGTATTTGATGCTGGGGAGATGACCAGACATCTGCTTTGCTATAAATTGATTGTCCTAATTTGGCTCTAACCTGACCCTGAACATCTCCTCACTGCACAACATGTCCTATCATACTTGGCTACCACTTGCCATTCTGCTGTCACTTATGGAATGAATAATTCAACCAAACTTGTTAGCTACAGTGATTCATGTTAAGATTAAGGTATGTGATTTAGTCCAGACCAAACACTTACTCCAGTGGACATGATTAACTGTTCCCCATTGTCAACGCTTCTTCCATTGTTATCATTCATTTCCATTGTTATCCTTTTTCTCTATTGTCAACTCCTTTTAGACATACTTATTTTTCTTATTGTCCTTTCACACATATATAAGTAGTCTGTTAAGATTCTAGTCACTTCAGTGCTTCATGATAAA
Organism: Chroogomphus rutilus; assembly: GCA_003314275.1. Taxonomy (NCBI): domain Eukaryota; kingdom Fungi; phylum Basidiomycota; class Agaricomycetes; order Boletales; family Gomphidiaceae; genus Chroogomphus; species Chroogomphus rutilus. The sequence goes on from QLPI01001607.1 coordinate 14,664, forward strand.
TACTGAAGTGAGTATCAAATCTTCTATAAATCTTACCATTCTGACTTACCCTTTGCAATAGTACTTTGTATTTAGGTAGAGACTTCTAAATAATCAGAGTGCTTCACGATGAACACTGAATATTTTGTATTTAGCCCTTTAACAGGTTATGGGCCCTGCCCACAACTAGAAAAGAACAACATTGACATACCTTGACTATAATATACAAAAATGACCGACAGATTCAAGATCCTCAGATATGATGAATTGGAGCATTTAGATGAGAATGGCTCTAACTGGACCTTTTGGAAGACGAGAATAATTGCTTACTTGAAAGGATCAAAGTTATATCCATATGTGTCAGAAACAATACTTAAGCCTGTGACCAACGATGTTGACAAGATAGCCAAGTGGGGGGAAGTCGATGCACAAGCCCTCTCCACCATACTGATGAATATCATCCCAAATGTACAGGCAGGCCAAGACTGCTCTTCAGCAAAAGCTGCCTGGGATAGACTACTTAGAAGATATGCACCAACTGACCCTATTGTCCACTGTCCTGATATACCCAAGGCCACTGGTGGTCGCCCATCCAAGATATCCCCCTCCAACATCCACCATATTGTATTGCTCATGCAAAGAGGGAAGATTGAGAATGTAACCCAGGGTACCCAGGTGCTCAAAAACATTCTCAATGAACCAGTGACATCCAAGACTGTAAGGAGGAACCTGAAGAAGGCTGGGATGAAAGCAGTTGTAAAGAGAAAGAAGCCACTTCTTAGTGCAAGGTATAGGAAGGCAAGGAGGGAGTTTGCAGAAGCTCATCTGGAGTGGACTCTAGAGGACTGGAAGCATGTTGTCTGGTCAGATGAGACCAAAATCAATCTAGATGAGACCAAAATCAATCAATTGGTGTCAGATGGAAGGAGATGGGTGTACAAAAAGGCTGGAGAGCCTTTGAATGATAGGCTAGTTGAGGGAACACTGAAGTTTGGTGGAGGTTCTGTAATGGTATGGGGTTGTATGTTGTGGGAAGGACCTGGCTATGCTGCCAAAATTGATGGAAGGATGGATGGGGAGTTGTACAGGCAGATTTTGGATGATGAGCTTCAGGCTAGCCTGGAGTATTATGGTAAAGATTCTACTGACATTATTTTTCAACAGGATAATGACCCCAAGCACACATGCAAGATGGCCACTGAGTGGTTTTCTAACCATGACTATGAGGTCATGAAGTGGCCAGCTCAGTCCCCTGACCTAAACCCCATTGAACACCTCTGAACTATTGTCAAAAAGTGCTTTTCTGACTATGAACACCCCTGTCAAGTACATGTACCGAGACCCATTATTTCGGCAGTGCCGACCAAGCAACCATTCTATGTCTACGTCCAAGTGTCCACACCACATGCATATCACTTGGTACATTGGTCTCGTCTCAGCACATCCACCACCCACATGCCTACTCCTCTCCCCTCGGTTTGTCTCACCTTGGGAGTTCCTGTCCTTGTTCTATCCTCAGTCACAGCCCTTGTTTTATAGTCGGGCACTTCCTATTGTCCTATCCTTGGCCACATTTCTATTATTTTATCCTTTATTGTTCTATCCCCATTGTACATTCCTTTATTCTAATTATACTCATTGTGGACAATAACCACATGCTCTGCATACCTTGTTGTCTCACATTCCTTATTCCACATGTCGCTTCTTAACCTATATAAGTAGGACATGCATGTACATACTTCCTCATTCTGGGTATTGACTAGGCTTAGGCCCTTCTACCTTCTTCTCCTCTGTTAAGTCCTCGACTTGGGCCAGCATCACCAGCATCCTCCCGAGTACCTGTCTGTTGCAAATCGGTGGTACGCATGGCAAGTAGGGCATAATGCACGAGTACATTAAAGCCAACACTACTACTCTTGGCCTGCAGGACTTGGCCATTGTCTGTCCGACCCCTTGGCAGTACCAAAGTCCGTCAGTACCCAAAGCTTGACAGTATACCCAGAATCACACTACTTTCCATGCATTACAAATATGGTCTTACTAGACACCTTTTTAATAATCCTTCTATTTTCTTATTCGGAACTGGGTTCCCCGGTAACCCTTTCTAACTGTTTTGAATCAGGATCTGCTCTTAGCCTCATCGGATTGTCTTACCCCCAGAAGGGTGTCCAACAAGACAGATCCACGCCCCAGTATTTCCAACCCAATACCAGTATAGATTCGGAAACCATCCAGTTCAGAAGAACTTCAGTTTTTTCTGGCCGACCAGGAGGCAACACCCCACCCTCGGCACTCTGTCTGGCATACTTAATCAATCAGCCTCAACTCACAGACCACTTGAAAATTTGCTTATGATTATGACCCTTTTTGAACCCTTCTTGATCTAGTACTGCTTGCTAACAGCACAGATATGTCCACTAGATTTTCCATCTGGACAACTTCAGTCCACCCATCCATCTGTCATGTCACTAGATCTGCCGGTCAGCAATATTCGGGCACAACTCACTCACCCACTATAATCCATTGATTAACAGGGTATTGGGCAGTATTATAATCCGTCAAGCCACTAACATTTTTAGGTGCATCCCAATGGCCTCAGTCCAGGCAGCATTTGCCACTGTTCCAAAAGCCTCACCCAGGATCCTGTTCTATCACTGGAAGCTTTGCCAATAGCCCTAGTCAATGCAACTGCCTTGTGCATACTTGTATACCAGAACGGCTGGCAAGTTTTTGGCTGGGACCTCTCGGTCAGCATCGTCATTTGGCACATTTGGCCAGGGTCTCTTCCATCCGTCCCCATCCATTCCCGTTTATTCACTCCGTATATGCGCATCATATGCCTTTATGACCCTTCTCTGTTCTTCTTGGCTAGAGGCCGACACCTGTAGTAGATGATGGGACGTCTACTTAAAAGGGGGGGGTGGCGACCAGCTAGAAACCTTTCAAACTGCGCAAACTCCCCTTCTAAAGACATCCCTCTCCTGAAAAACCCCTCCATTCATCACTCTTTGTCCTGTTCTTCACTTCCTCTGTTCCCTCAGTCCCACCCCTACATCATCCCAACACTCCACTCACGATCCTATGACCACTCTCACTCCCGAATACGTCCCCTCATTTCACCATCAACCTCTACTCCCTCCACAAACATCCTGACACTCCATTTCCAACATCACATCCCTCTCAATCCATCCGTCACCCTTTACCCTTCAAATACCACAACCAAACCTGCCAAGCACCTCAGCACCTTCGACTTGTTCTTTTTTTTCCTTTTATTCCTTTCACCTTTCACTCAAAGAATAATAAAATAAAATAAAATCTATTTTTTAGTTTACTTTAACATCATTTTCCTCATCTTCTCCCTGCTCTTCCTTCCCCTCCCCATGTCGCAACATATTCCTCAACTGCTCCAGCAGTTGAGCATCCAAGAAACCCAAACCCATCTCAAGGAGGAGCAACATTGTGTTCTCCATCCGGCGCACCCTCTTGATGAGTTCCTCAAACATCTCCTCCATCCTCTCCGTCTTTTCCGTCTTCCTAGTCCACTTCCATTCCAATGCCCCAGCCAGTGGTACCTCCACGGTAGCACTTCCACTCGGCTTCAGGGTACAGGCCTGCTTCGGCCTCTTATTCGGAGGTTCCACCTCCACATCAACGTCCTTACTCTCCCATTCGGTTACCTCCACTCCCTCTTCTGGGTTCCAAACCACCAGGCAGATCTTGTCCTGGATCAACTTGTTTTTATGCTAAAAGAAGCATATCAATAAGTTGAAATAAAAAATCACACTACCACTCACCTGTGCACCTCCTCCCCATCCTCTTGTACTTGGCCCCGTACTGGGCCCTGCCTCCACACTCCTACCCCTCTTCCGCCCAGGAGCCTTACGGACTCCTGAGGGTCCAGGGATTTCTGTCCATCCAGCCATTGCAGCCCCTTGATCTTTAGCCTCTTGACCGACCTCCACATAACCCACGGTCACCCAATTTGCCGTTGTCAGCCTCCCGGTAGCAACCATCTCGTTGAATGCCGGTTCAACCGCCGAAACATCCTCCTCACCCACCCCATCCGCGGTTGGTTGTGATTCCAGCCTCGAAATCTCTGCCTCTTCCCGGGGATGCCTATGGTCGATCTCTGTTCCTCCGGGCCCCCGCTTGGCATTGGCAATCTCGGCTTCCATTTGTTTCAGGTTATATGTTGACAAGCTGGGATGATGCGGTGATGTTGATGGGAAGTCTAGGAACTCCCCAATCACCCCGTGCCGTTACGTTTAGGCATCCCAAACTCTAATTTTAATTTCCAACTTCATGGGTTCAGCTGCTAAGGGGGGGATACTGTCAAGTACATGTACCGAGACCTGTTATTTCAACAGTGCCAACCGAGCAACCATTCTACGTCCACATCCAAGTGTCTATGCCGCATGTATATCACTTGGTACATTGGTCTTGTCTCGGCACATCTACCACCCACATGCCTACTTCTCACCCCTCGGTTCGTCTCACCTCAGGACTTCCTATCCTTGTTCTATCCTCGGTCACAGCCCTTGTTTTATAGTCGGGCACTTCCTATTGTCCTATCCTTGGCCACATTTCTATTATTTTATCCTTTATTGTTCTATTCCCATTTTACATTCCTTCATTCTAATTATATTCGTTGTGGACAATAACCACATGCTCTGCATACCTTGTTGTCTCACATTCCTTATTCCACATGTCACTTCTTAACCTATATAAGTAGGACATGCATGTACATACTTTCTCATTCTGGGTATTGACTAGGCTTAGGCCCTTCTACCTTCTTCTCCTCTGTTAAGTCCTCGACTTGGGCCAGCATTACCAGCATCCTCCCGAGTACCTGTCTGTTGCAAATCGGTGGCACACACGGCAAGTAGGGCACAATTCACCAGTACGTTGAAGCCAACGCCACTACTCTTGGCCTGCAGGACTTGGCCATTGTCCGCCCGACCCCTCGGCAGTACCAAAGTCCATCAGTACCCAAAGCTTGACAACCCCCCTAGTAGAGTGCATGAGCTATAGGAGAGGATTGGAGTGGAATGGGAGAAGATAGAGCCAGAGGTGTGTCAGAAGTTGATTGAGAGCATGCCTAGAAGGGTGCAAGCAGTGATGAGAGCAAATGGGGGCTTTACCAAGTACTGATATATACCATTTCTTGTTTAAAAAATGTGAGGGACAAAACTGTTCAAATGCTTCATTTTTTTAAATAATTAATATCTCAATGAATATTGAGAGTTACATAATCATCTTGATTGTGACCACAAGTTCAGAAGCAGGGCTATCTCCACTAATTATGTCATATTTTTTGATTATGTAATCCTCCCATTATTTTCAGTACAACACAAATGTTCAAAACACTTGAACAGTTTTGTCCCCTACTATATGTCAGAAGGCTAAATCTAATGGCACACACCTATGGGACTGTTGCAACCAATCCCAATACCCAAACAACCCTTTGAGGTGGTGACCATAGACTTCATCATGGAACTGCCAGTTAGCAATGGTTATGATTGCCTCCTTGTAATTGTAGACAAACTCACCAAATATGTATCTGTGGTCCCTACTAAATCGGATATTGATGAGAAATAAGTTGCTGATCTATTTTTTGATAAAATAGTTAGCATATATGGACTGCCAAGACAAATAATCACTGACTGGGACTCCAGGTAGACTGGAACATTTTGGAAAGAGGTTACTAGACATTTGGGTGTTAAAAGGGAACTTACTATTGCTTATCATCCTCGGGCAGATGGCCAAACCGAAATAATGAACCAGATTTTAGAAATGGCCCTTAGTGTCAAGCTTCGGGTACTGATGGACTTCAGGATTGCTGAAGGGTCGGGCTGTTACAATGATGAGAAAGGATGTAATCGTAATATATTTAATATCCCAAAGGCGAGGCAATGGCGAGGTTCTGATTGGGGCTTGGCTTCAACGTATTGCGTTGCGCCCACTAGACCGCACGGTCCCCAATTTCGTAAAGGCGAGGTAGACAGAAGTGAACAGAGGAACCTTAGTCAAAATCAAGATTGATTTTCTGACTGAAGACTGAACTATGAGTACAAGATCTTTTATACTACTTTCTAATCTATTAGGAGTCGAATAGATTCCTATAATAGAATGAGAAAGCCGAGGATCGTGAAAAGCGAGAAACAGAAATACTACGTCCCAAATAATGATCTCCTCCGTGACATTGGGGAGTGACGTGTCACTCCGATTCCCAACGGAGTTATCCTAAGGAACGTAATAGCAGATCGGATATAAAGGACTGAGCGGAATTGAGAATAGATGAAAATGGAATGAAACATAAATGAAAGGATATTAAACGTAAATGAAGACGGAACGGAATAACGAGCATATGGAATGTGATGTAAATGAGTGGAGTGAATTGACAGGAGCATGTGATGCCAAGACAGATACATGAGGTGCATATAGTCTGTGGGCTGAGGGCATTATGTTGAATAGCGAGCAAGAGCGGAGTTGGGCTGAGTGGGCTGAATTGAATAGTCGGGCTTGCTGGCATACGGTTCCTGACACGGGCGGACAATGGCCAAGTCCTGCAGGCCAAGAGTAGTGGCGTTGGCTTCAACGTACTTGTGCATTGTGCCCTACTTGCCATACATGCCACCGATTTGTAACAGACAGATAATGAGAGAATATTAGTGAATTATAAGAGTATTCTGGATGTTATGAATGCGAATATAAATCAAAGGTAATCTCCAAGGCTTTGATAGATTTTGTCTATTAGTATGCTGTATTCCCCGGTGGTAAACGACGAGTAAACGCGACTTATTATGAAGTCGGCTCTAGTGGTTTCAGTTAGGGCTATAGAGTTATTGAATAGACTGATCTTTTAACAGAGGCGTTGGAGATTTTTCACTAACTAATAATCCTGCAATGCTGCAGCTATTTGTACACATTGTAATCGGTGCAGCTAACTAATAAATCCCCCTCTTGGACCACTCCTTGATAGACTGTGCTTCGCAGTCACTTGTATCCGTAGCATCCCCATGACCGTAAGTCCCCTTTCATTTGTTATCTTTTATGTAACAGCCCGCTTCTATAATTGTGTTTCCATTAGATAGGATCGGCGTATTGCCTATTTTGGGTTTGTTCAGCCACCCATTGGTCGTTTGTTGTTTTCATTGTAAGTAACCCTCCCTTTCCCTCAACTTCATACCAGTGTCATACAATGTTTCCCATCACCAATCCCCATCCTTCTGTCAAGACAATTCACAATCGCGTCGCTCCCTTGAATCCCTGCCCATCTGTTTCATCAGTCGAGGGTCTCTCTCCAGTCCGTGATCGCAGTCAATCCTCTTCGCTTATCTCTCCTATCCTTCATAAAATGTGAGTCCTATTTGATGTCTGTCCATTCCTAGTCGTTCAGCTGACTGAAATGCTGCAGTTGTTTTGTCCGCCATTCAGTATCCGCGTGTGTATGTCCGCCATTCAGTATCCGCATGTGTATGTCCTCCCTATCTGTAGACGGCCTTGAAATCAAGTCGCCATCCAATGAGTCTATATATGGAACAGTTGTCAGCTGTTCAACCCAGTAACTATCTGTTTTTCTTTTTCTTCTCTTCTCTGCTCTTTAGAAATTCCCTTGTGTATGCTTTACATTGTTAATAGTAAAACTAAATAGAAGAAACTATGAAAAATAAGAAAGAAATATTTTATGGGGTTTTTTATATTTAAGAAAGTAGGCATATAATTCAACAACAGATACTCGGGAGGATGCTGATGATGCTGGCCCAAGTCGAGGACTTAACAGAGAGGAAGAAGGTAGAAGGGCCTAAGCCTAGTCGATACCCAGAATGAGGAAGTATGTACATGCATGTCCTACTTATATAGGTTAAGCAGCGACATGTGGAATAAGGAATGTGGGACAATAAGGTATGCAGAGCATGTAGGTATTGTCCACAACTAGTATAATCAGAATGAAGGAATGTAAACGGGGATGGGACAATGAAGATAGAATAATAGGAATGTGGCCAAAGATAGGACAATAGAGAGTGGCTGATTATAAAACAAGGGGGTCGTAGCCGAAGTTAAGACAAGGATAAGATGTCCCGAGGTAAGACAGGTTGGGGGAAGAGGGGTGGAACAGGTAGGATTATTGGGTTGGTGAGTAGGATAAGGTGGGTAAGGAATGGGGATGAGGAATGGGAACGAGGGATGTGCCAAACCGGGGACGGTGTATTAAGTATGTTGCTTGGTCACCGGCTAGATACTTCATCGGCACTGCCAAACTACCAGGCCTCGGTACGTGCACTGCCAAACTACCAGGCCTCGGTACGTGCACTTGACACTTAGAACATATGTCAGCCCAGAACTGGATGACTGGTATACATACCTGAGACAATGTATCTTGGGCTATAATACTACCCCACATACATCGACTGGTTTCAGTCCAGCCTTTCTGCTCTATGGATTCCACCCTACAACAGGAGCAACAGTCATGCACTAGCCAAGTGAGATGGTAGATAGACCTGAGACAGGGTGCCAAGGTCATGCACCTGATGACCCGGATGTTTCAGAAAGTTTCAATGCTCAAGAATTTCTGGAAAAACTTGAGACTTACAGATATAGGGCTAAGGAATCCCTATTATTTGCTCAAATGGTTCAACAAAAAATTTACAATGAGGGTCGTGTTTTGGAACCTGGACAAGACCTTGGTGTTAAAGATATAACACTTCAGTCAAGCACTGTGTGTAGTGAAGCGAGACGAAGAAGAGTTTCAAACCCTGCTGCAGCACAACTCCAGAAATAATTTAATATTTGTACTTTGGTCACAAACTGTGTAATAACTCTAGCAAGCTAATACGACGAGTAAGTGATGCGTTTTTTAGCAGCAATGAATGAGACTATCAAAGTCTGTAGGTTCAGGACACTTAGGGGTCCAGAGATATTCCAATGAAAGGGAATGCGCTTAGAGGAAAGAGGAAGTAAGTGGACTGAACGGATAACCCAGTCAATGCACTCTAAAATGAGGGGAGGCCGAGACAGAAATTACAGTGAAGTAATCTCAAGAGACAAAAGAGTTTTTAATCAGAAACTGATTAGAAACCCTCAGAGGTAGAGATGCAATTGAACTGGACTATCAACAGAACAATCTCACTCTGTAGAATCAGTTTTACTAAGCAGGACTATCAACTACTTATGCTGAATCTAATACTAATACCGGACTATCAACGATACTAATACTGGACTATCAACAGTACTAATACTATTATGTAAACCTAGGAGCTGGACTATCAACAGCTGACTAAGAGTACTCACAATGTCACACTGACAAGTGGAAAGGGGATGATTGATTTGATTGCTTCAAAGGGGGGCAGGAAGGCCTCCTTTTATACTAATTTACAGGACGATTAGTAAGCTAAAGTATCTCCTAACTATTTATAGTACAAGCCAATAGGATCACAGTTCCTAGGAGTGAGTCATGTCAAAGAATCACATGTACCCTGTCTCAGAATTCAGGGTGCATCCTGATCTCTAGTTTACACCCTTAAAACCATCCTTGTCCAA
>QLPI01001625.1:2985-13666 GCA_003314275.1 Chroogomphus rutilus
TCGATCAATAGCCGAACGATCGTCTCATGACCTTTTGACGCCGCCGCCTGTAGTGCACTCCCGAAAAATCCTGCCACCACATTGATATCCGCTCCTCTCTTCAGCAGGTAGCCGACGATGTCCGGGTGGCCACCAAATGAAGCCGCTTGCAACGCGGTGCCATACTCTCCTCCCTGTACGTTCACATCTGCTCCTTTGTCGATCAATAGCTGAAAGATCGTCTCATGGCCATTTAACGCTGCCGCTTGCAAAGCACAGCCATAGTACCCTCCTTGCATGTTCACTTCGGCTCCGTTGGTTAGGAGCAGGCGAACTAAGTTCTCGTGACCGCGACACGACGCCATCTGTAGCACACTACCCCATCTACCATGTCGGACGTTCCCCTCTGCACCACCTTCCAAGAGATTTTCTACCGCTCTGTTCAACCCCGCCCTTGACATATAATACAGAGGAGTGCACTTTTCACGGGATCCCGACCAGCCATGGTCCGGGTTGTAAAGTGTCAGCCAATTCGAATACACCGCATTGGTTTGAAGAAGGTCCATCGTTAGCCCATGTAAACTATTCGATTCACTATCACCTGACTTAGCGTGGTACATCCAATTTCTCGCAGCATATTCAGATAATGGATAGGAGCCTCGGGTACTAGGCTGTATGCATCCAGGCTGATCGAATTGCAGCAGGTAAACAAGACATATTCTAGCGATGCATGTATTGGAAATCCTTGAGTTTAAGTGGTAGAAAGAAAACTTGTCGTGTTGACTGAGATAGTCCGAGGTGAGATATTCCTCAACGGAGAAATGGGCCAGTGTGAGTTGTGCTGCTCGAGGGAAGCGTTTCCAATGTGAGGCAATGTTTCCTTCCTCGTTGTTGACATTGTCTGTGGAAGGGGCCTCGGCATCTGGGAAGCTAATGACAACTAGACTCGAACACATGGTTAGAAGTTTTTGCGAATCCAGAGGTCGTCGTCCTGGTTTGTAAATATCACCGTCTGTTGAGTCAGGATCTGTAGCCAGTACTTCGATGGCTTCTCGAAGTGATATCGCTCTGCAGGAAAATGTAAGCCACTGCAAGATCCTGAGAGCTCCCTGGCTGTGTTGCTGCCGAATGTTTGAGAGAATTCGATCGTATGTCTCATATAGACCGACTGGAAGTGACTCCAATGCCTCCATCAGGTCGTCGTGCGTAAAGCAGTCTCGTAGTGCATCTAACTGACAAGCCACCCATCGAAACCTTAGCAATCTATCAGTTAGTAACAACTTCAGAAAATGTAGATAGACACTTTACATTCCATGAGCACCCTTAGTCAGAACATCCTTGATTTTCTCCCTCTCCTCTTCAGAGTACATACCAAACTCACCGTCATCCTCCAATGTTTTGGATACATGTAGACGAATGTCACCGTCGACAAGGATGTGGTCCATGGGTTCAAGATGTGAAACCAGGGGGTTCAGCACTCTCGTGATATCATCCTCCTGCCGACTCGTTGTCAGTAGGTGTAATGGACCAAGTCCCCAGCCGTGTATCTGTTTAAGACATTTCAGAAATTCACGGCGATCGTTACATTCATCGAGTGCATCGAAAATGATGTACACATGTTGGAAGCTCTGGATGATGAATTTCAGAGTTGAAATTAAATCTTGAAGAAAGGGAGGTCGGCGACCGTTTGCATTCTCAGAGAATAGTTTCTCCAATGCATCAGGGGTGTGGGCAGATTGCGAGTATAGCTGCCTAATTATAGACCGAAGAACAGTGTCTGGATCTATATCCATGTCACGGAACTCGAAGTAGAAATAGGCATATGCGGACGAGGGCTCTGTCTCGCAGTGACGAACAATTTCTTCGATGATAGTAGAACTAATCAATATATGTCAACATATGTTCTTAGTTACAACTGGTCTACGCACCATAAGATCGTTTTGCCAGCGCCAGCTGCACCAGTCTGTCAGTGGGAGAAGCGGACTAACAAGAAACGCAGTGGAAAACGTACCCATGCCGTGGAGCCACAGGAACGAGTTGGTCTTGAGTTTCCATTCTTTGAAGCTTTCTCCCTGCAAAAACCACAATCCAGTAGTATCTTGTCGCTCATTTCGAGCGCGAGCATGTTTGAATCGGGAGTCAGGACCCTCAAGCCAATCATATATCTGCTGCCGAAGTTCGTCTATTTGAAATGTTTGTAGATCAGGTTCGCGAGCACGCTGACGTACAAACTAGGCTGCCACCTGGCATAGAATGAAATGGATAGACATAGTACTTGTACTTACCATGGGTTGAGTTAGAGTTCATATAGGCTCTATTCTCCAAGGACACATTTCCACCAACATCTTCAACACAAACAGGAATTAGTGCAAAGTTTTTGAGTTCGAAATTTCAACAGGCAACATACGAAAAATGACATTGGACATAGTAGAATTGAAGCCCGGCGACGACGCTACTTGTGCTTGACTTGGATTAAATACAGAGGCCTGAGTTCGTCGATCCATCGGCGATAAGAATTCCAATAGTTGTCTGTTGTTAAGGGCTGAGAGGTAGAGGGAGGTCACTCGATGTCGGCTAAGGTTTCATTGATGCACAGCCTCCCGAAGCCGCAGCCCCCGTTACGGCAGCGCACAGCATCAAAATAACTGTGTCGTCTTGCAATAAGCAGCGTAATCGTCGGAGAATCGGCTCTATGAACGATGAGGCTCATGGACTAGGAGAATAGCATGCCATGGACTTGACAAAATTCCAACTACCAAGGCAGCGCCATCGATCTTGCGCAATTACTGCGATCGATTTACTTACCAATACCTGATGCGTTCCCAGACATATCACGCCACACCGACGCCAAAAGGATGCGATTTGTTTATCATGCCAATAAGACTTTCCCCGCAGAACATGTGCAATCACTGAGACCAAGCCTAACATGGTTCCGATACATCTTACCGTGCCACACAAACGCCACAGAGTGTATTGTATGACCTGGATAGCGCTCAGGGTTCAGTCGGAATTGACGATCGATTTAACAGTAACTGATCCGTTACCCCACCTACCACATCACGCTGACGCCAAATGGAAGCAATTTGTTTATCATGCCAATAAGAGTTTCCCCGCTGATCGTGTCCAATCGCCGAGACCAAACCTAATATGCCTCCGATACTTCCTACCGTGATACACCAACGCCACAGGGTGTTTTATGACCTGGATAGCGCTCAGGGTTCATTGGAATTGACTGTGGTTGAGAATGTCCTACATTATTACGACATCTGGAGCCCCCAAATGATAATCCCATGAACCCTATGTTTCTTCATTTAGTTCCGATCAGACCAATCAGGGTTGCCCACTGACGGAGCAGGAGCATGGGCAGCCTTCCTCGGAAGTGGAATGGAATTGATCCGGTTGCCCTGGAATGCCCATTTCTCTCAGTCGCTTGTACTGATGAAGGGGGATCACAGAAAGGAGATTATATCATATTAGCCCTGGTCACTATCGGAAAACACCATCCCGATGCCGCACCGTATGATGTTTTAATTTTTGAAAAAAAATCACTATTGCAAATGTAGTATATCCAAACTGTCAAACATCTTCCTAAAATTCATAATCACATTTTCAAGCAGTCTGACACTGTAAAAACTTTTTTGGTCACAAAATTTTTGCACTGACATAAGCACCCATATAAGGAAATATTCCATATATAGAAAGACATTCCCACAGATAAGGTAGATGACATATGGATTCCACTAAGGTCATGTGACTCAAGTGTCATATCCACCATTTTGCACAAGGATCTGGCAACATGCCAGATACTATTCTAGCTGAGTTGGACAAGGTTCATATTGTATAGTGTAGCACAATCATTTTTCCCAAAAAAATTGCCATCTTCTATAGCAGAATACTTTTTCTTTTTTTTCAAAAAAATTTTTTGGACAATGAAAAATTTTGCACTGTGACCGTGACAATGTTATGGTCACATGTTATAGCAGAAACCATTTGTCTTCTACCTTATGATAAAAGAATTCCTGCCTAATGCAGCAGTGGTGTTCTAGATCTGGATACAGGGTCTCTGCCCTGCTTTGTGATTCCCCTTCCATATCATCGACCACGCTCTGTACTGAATTATGCTGTACATGCAAATCTTCATTGTCGTCAGTGAGTACCCTCACCTAGATCCTGTCTCAACCAGAAATCTCTAACTTCTCATCATATCTCCCTCAAAAACAGTGTGTATGCATCTTGTTATGGTCATATGTCATTCTTCATCACATAAGTCCGTTCCTATGCTCATTGTAAATCTCTCCTCCACTAATCCCACTCTATGTCAAGTACACATACCAAGGCCCAGTAGTTCGGTAGTGCCAACCAAGTACCCAGCCAGTGACCAAGCCACATACTTAATACACCATTCTCAGCTCAGCACATCCACAGTCCACATCCCTCGTTCCCATTCCTCATCTCCATCCACCTTATCCTATTCACCAACCAATAATCCTCCCCCGTTCCACTCCTTGTTCTCCAATCCGCCTCACCTTGGGACACCCTGCCCTTGTTTTATCCACAGCCACAACACTGTTGTTTTATGATCTTATGCTCCTTATTGTTCTGTCCTCAGCTACATTTCTATTATTCTATTTTCATTGTCATATTCTTGTCTACATTCCTTCATTCCAATTATTCTCATTATGGACAATACCCCTACATGCTCTGCATATCTTATTGTCTTATTGTCCACATTCCTTATTCCACATGTTGCTTCTTAACCTATATAAGTAGGACATGCGTGTACATACTTCCTCATTCTGGGTATCAACTAGGCTTAGGCCCTTCTACCTTCTTCCCCTCTGTTAAGTCCTCGACTCAGGAAGGCATCATTGGCATCCTCCCGAGTATTCTGTCTGTTGCAAATCAGTGGCATCCATGGCAGGTAGGGCACAATGCATGAGTATGTTGAAGCCAATGCCACTACTCTCGGCCTGCAGGACTTGGCCATTGTCTGCCTGACCCTTCAGCAGTCCCAAAGTCTGTCAGTATCCGAAGCTTGACAGTATACCCAGAATCAAACTACCTTCCATGCCTTCACTTCTTACAAATATGGTATCACAAGACAGCCTTTTAATGGTCTTTCTATCTTTTTATTCGGAACCGGGTTCCCCGGTAACCCTTTCTAACTGTTTTGAATCAGAATCTGCTCATACCTTCATTGGATCATCTTACTCCTAGAAGGGTGTCCAACAAGACAGATCCATGCCCCAGCATTTCCCACCCAGTACTAGTATAGATTCAGAAACCATCCAGTTCAGAAGAACTTCAGTCCCTTTTGCTAACTGGGAGGCAATGCCCCACCCTTGGTACTCTGTCCAGCATGCTTGATCAATCAGCATCAGCTCACAGACTATTTGAAAATTCCCTTATAATTATGACCCTTTTTGAACCTTTCTTGATCTAGTACTGCTTGCTAACCGCATAGATATATCTACTAGATTTTCTGTCCAGACAATTTTAGTCCACCGATCCATCTGTCATGTCACTAGATCCATCGGTCGGCAATATTCAGTCACAACTTGCTCACCCGCTATAATCTGTTGATTAACAGGGTATTGGGCAGTATTACATTCCATCAAGCCACTAACACTTTTAGGTGCATCCCGATGGCCTTGGTCCAGTCAGCTCTTGCCACTGTTCCAAAAGCCTCATCCAGGATCCTGTTCCGTTGCTGGAAGCTCTGCCAATAGCCCTAGTCAATGCAACTGCCTTGTGTATGCTTGTATACCAGAACAGCTGGCAAGTTTTTGGCTGGGACCTCTCGGTCAGTGTTGTCATTTGGCATGTTGGGCCAAGGTCTTGTTAGAACCTGGCATTGTTTTAATCATTTATACATATTTCCCACCACTAAAAGCTCATTATCTCCCCCAATCATCACCCAATCAAAGTGCCACTCTACACCAGGATTTTATACACTACAAGGAACCTACATGAATATTTCCATGAATTTAGGGGCGTGTTTCCATGACACTGTCTACCTGGCCCCATACCTAGCCCCAAGGGCTGGCTCACATCATTTGGATACATTGTGAAGGATATACTAGCATGTGGTCTTTTCTATTCAGTCTATTTTCTATTATCTTCTATTTTCATATTCCCCCCTGTGAAGTTTTCACATATATCATTCTCCACCACATGTATGTGGGTGTATCACACATACGGCCGCATTGGGCCAGCTTCTAACTTCACTCTGTGAAGTTTTCACTTATAAATAGGATTCCTATTTTATATAAAGTACTAGTAATTTGTAGTAGAATAACAAGCAATTCTAATTGTATTGTTGCCCCCCATTGCACTAGCCATTAGGCTACACTCATAAATACATCACTCGCGCTGAACAGAAGGTTAAGCGCCAAGTGCATACTTTCCTATTTAGGACTAAGACACCAGCTACTCATCGTACAGCAAGGCCAGGTCATAGTTGGGTTCCCAATACTACAATAATATTATTCACCTCTACATATCATCTAACTTGTGGGAGGATCACAAAATGTTAAACCGGCACTTTGGTGCCCAGGCCAGATTCCCGGATCAGTGCCTAAGTGGAGGACAAACCTGGGACTGAGCTCCCAGTAGATTCACTGCAGAGCAACACTTTCCCTATAGATAAATATAGATAAATTCACAGTAAATCTATAGGGATATTCCACTAATTTTCCAACCAACTCTCCAATATAAAAGTGGGAAAACCCCAGGAAACCCTATCTGTCAGACCCAACTACAGATTAAAAGTCTCAAAGGCTTTACAGATTAATCTACAGGTCTCTTCCATCCATCCCCATCTGTTCCCATTTATCACTCTGTATATGCACATTATATGCCTTTACGAGTTTTCTCTGCTCTTCTTGGCTAGAGGCTGACACCTTTAGTAGATGTTGGGATGTCTACCTAAAAGGGTGGGGTGATGACTAGCTAGATATACTTCAAACTATGCAATCTCACCTCCCGAAGACACCCTTCTTCTGAAAAACCCCTCCATTTCTGTCTCCCCACCCATCTCCACTCCCCATCCTGTCTGTCAGGATTCGGTATCACCAAAATATTGGTTAAGTCCTGCAAACCATTCCAGAGTGGCTAGGCTTCAACGTGCTCGTGCGTTGTGCCCTGCTGTTCTATGCGTGCCACTAATTTGGATAGTAGGGGGAGTGTCGTGAGGATGCTGAGGGCGTCGGCTTGAGTGAAGGACTTTAGAGATAGGAAACGGACAAAGGGGTGCGAACCAAATTGATATTCTGCGTGAGGAACTATCTACATACATCCCGCTACTTATATAGTTAAGAAGCAAGATGTGGAACAGGGTGGCATTAGGAATGGAAACAATAAGGTATGAAGAAACCACATGGAGGCATTGTCCACAGTGATCAGAAATAGAATAAGGAATGTAAGCGGGATTAGAATAATGGAGTATGGCTGAGAATAAGATAATGAAGTGGTGGGCGATGTCAAGCGTCAGATACTGACGGACTTCGGGACTGCCGAGGGGAGTTGTCGAAAAGTCAGGCGGACTATGGCCAAGTCCTGCAGGCCAAGAGTAGTGGCATTGGCTTCAACGTACTCGTGCGTTGTGCCCTACTTGCCGTGCATGCCACTGTATTTACAATAGACAGGTACTCGGGGGGATGCTGAGGATGCTGGCCCGAGTCAAGGACTTAACAGAAGAGAAGAAGGTAGAAGGGCCTAAGCCTAGTCGATACCCAGAATGAAGAAGTATGTACATCCATGTCCTACTTATATAGGTTAAGAAGCGACATGTGGAATAAGGAATGTGGGACAACAAGATATGCAGAGCATGTGGTTATTGTCCACAATGGATAAAATTAGAATAAGAAATGTAAGGCGGAGATAAAACAATAAAAGACAGAATAATAGGACATGCCCTAGGATAGGACAATAGGAAATGCCTGATTATAAAACAAGGCTATAACCGAGGATAACACAAGGGCAGGAAGTCCCGAGGTGAGGCAGACCAAGGAGTGAGGAGTAGGCGTGGGAATGAGGGGTGTGACCGATATGTGCATCTGGCCGAGAACAACTCATTGAATGGTTCGTGCTTGGTTACTAATGGAGTATTTTAGTCGGTACCACCAAGTTATTGGGTCCTCGGTACGTGTACTTGACAGGCGAGAATAGAACAATAGAGTACAACCGAAGATAAAACAATAGGCAGTGGCCAGGACAATGAGTGGCCATCATGTTGTTCAGGGGGAACGGGTCAAGGAGTGGATAGGGGGTGAAGGAACAATGAAGAGGATAGGATGGGAGGAGTGGTCCATATGATGTACCGGGTGTACCGAGGTGAGGCCGCGTGATAGTGTGAGATGATGTGGGCAAGGGCCGGTTGGTCAGTATTCCCGAGTGAGCTGGTACTCGGTGTTGGGGACTTGACACTGTCCTTTACTCCTCCATTTCCTCAGTTCCATCCATATACCATTATGAATTCCCTCCACAATCATCCCGACATCACTAAAACACTCACCTCCGACCTCTCTTTCAGTCCACCTGTCACCCTCTTCTCTCTTCAATTTACCACAACCAAACATGCCAAATGCCTCAGCACATTCAACTTGTTCTTCCTTCCTTTATTTTATTTTATTTTTCACTCATTAAAAAATTATTAACTATTTTAAAGTCTCAACCTCATTACCATCCTCCAAATTATCACCACCCCCCCCCCTTTCTGCTTGCCTTTATCTTCTCCAGCCTTCTGCCCCTCATCAACCACTTCCTGACTATCTTTCGGCTTCTCCAAATTTTCCATAAAGTCTTGGGCTTTGTCTAGATGGTCCCTCAAATCATCACCCTTGGCACATTTAATGTTTCAGAGATGGTGCTGAAGAGTTACAACAACCATCTTGGCCTTCCTTGTCATCTCAGTGACTAACACATCCCATCCCTCATTTGAAGTTTTCATCTTCTGGAGCATCAGGACCAATGACTCTCACACAGAGATGATAAGTTGAACCTTAACCTGGCCTTCTCTTGACATATCTCTCTCTAACCTCTCCTCAGCTTTGTCTAATAACATCTCCTCATCATCTGTAAAAATATAATCTTAAGGGAATCTAGGAGGGTCCAGAGGCCTGATAGCTGTGCCATTGATATGTGTAAAGAGGCTTTTGGATTGAAAATAGCTCAGAAGAGTTGCCTTCCATAATGGCCAGTTGGAACCATTGGTAGACAACTTCTCCACAGCTATTAACTTGTCTGATTTATCCATAGGGCCCATAACCATATAAGGAAATGAGCTTTAATATATCAATGCAACTCAAGTAGGTGCACAAAGGACAGATAGACTAAATAATATAGACTCTTCAGTGTGGTCAAGCACTGAGGAGAAGAGAAATAGTGATGCACAGTGCACATATACCATACTCCTTGTGATGTCACATTTGACCGGGAGTGAAAAACAATAAATGTTGGAATGTGCCAGCAACTTCTGGATGGAACCAAAATATAATGTTTGTATTGTTAGAAATTAAAGAATAATACAGAAGAGCAAAGGAAAAAAAAATAAGAAAAAATAAACAAAAATATACTTAAGGTCTCTTGTTCTTTTATTTTTTATTTGTCTAAATATTTGGCTTGAATTTGTTGGAGGGGTATGAGCTCAACAATGGACACTCAAAGGTGGATTTTTTGATTCCAAGAGAATGGCTCCTGTAAATCTTTTAGTTTTTACAGAATCCTCTTGGCACTGCAAAAAGGAATCAATTTTTTTCTTTCTTTTTTAAAAAAACTCAGATGACCCTTCTGTTTCCTGATTGATATCCCATGCTGCAGCCCACCTGGTAGTGTTAGGCAACAGGGAATTCTCCCTTAGATTTCTAGATGACTGCTGAGCTGGATCAGCAAGCAAGATCCAAACCTCTCCTCTCAAAAAAAAAATAAACACAATCAGTCTTAAATTGACTACCAAGAAAATATCCTGATATTTTGGCTGGCCATTTAAGAGTGAATTATTTATGGTAATTAAATCTTAAATAACAAACCCTCAAGTCCAAGGACAAACCCTCAAAAACAAGTATATTTTGTCTATCTCTATTTGGACCCATAAGGAACCACAATTGGGTGCCAATTACTTAATATACAGAAAAAGCCACCAAATTGGTGGCTCAAGTTCCCAGTTGTAAGGGTAACTTAGGCAGAAGCTCTACCTTAAGGCAGCATACTGGTGAAAGGGGATCCAAAGAGAAAACTCTAAGGAACCCCTTTGCCCCTTAACTATGGCTATATATGTATATAATGTGGCCATAGTGCTCCGCATGTATAGAGAATAACACTCCATGTCATTTAAATGCAGAACCAGGCTGCTGGGGATACTGGCAACTGCCAAGGGTCCTAGTTATAGCCACAGTGTCAGGGGAACCCCCAATCATGAACCCTGACCAGCGCCAACCCACCCGTACTCTACACCTGCCGACCGAAGTCCGTTCGACCCACTCATGGCTCCTGACAATACCCCCCCTCTAGAATGTAGCAACCCTGACACATGACACATGAATCCCAATGGGTCAAACCAGTGTGTGATACCTGAAGGTGGATGCAGCCATGGAATGAATTTTGCAAGGGGCACTAGGGTGTAACTGGTAGAAGTCAGTGACTAGGTTGGGGGCTTTGATGTCATTTTTGTTCTCCCCAAGGGTTCTCCTTGTAGCCATAACCC
>QLPI01001627.1:0-27011 GCA_003314275.1 Chroogomphus rutilus
AGTGCATCTCAACATACCCCCTCAATGAAAAAACTGTGCTTACAAAGGGACTTGTTAGGATGTAACATGAGAAGTGTAGGACAGGTTGGGAGTTTGCAGAAATGAAGGGAGGCTCATGTCATCTGTAGGCACAAATTGGAGCTTGAGCAATTTCTTCTCAACTTTATCCCTGAGCCAATGGTACATCACATTAATGTACTTCATCTGGGAGTGATGCTTAGGATGCTTGAACATAACAATTGCAGGCTGGCTGTCACAGTAAATGGTGAGTTGTGGGATGTGATAGCCAAGCTCAGTAAGCAGCTGTTTCAACCACATGGCATCCTGTCCTGTAAAGTTGGCTGCTCTGTATTTGGCATCAGAAGAGGATGTGGCCACAGTTGGTTGTCACTTGCTGCAGGAGCTCACTGCAGCTCCACCATTGAAGAAGGCATAACCAGTCATTGACCATCTTCTGTCTTTATCCCTAGTATAATTGGTATCACAGTAGGCCTGGAGCATTGGCTAGGGACTAGAACTAGGAGGGCCATAGGTGAATCTGAGATCAGTGGTACTCTTAAGGTATTTGAACATATGTTGGATGACCTTCCAATGGCTAAGACCAGGATTTAGACCAGGATTTGAGTTAAACCAGCCAAGTTCACCCACAGCATGTACAAGATCTAGTCTGGTCCTAATAGCAAGGTAATTCAAGCTTCCAACTGCAGCAAGATATAAGATGTCCTTCATAGAATGTCCTTCATTGCCACTCTCTCATCTTCAGACTAGGGCAGAGGTCCTTAGAGAGACAACAGCCTGGATCAAGAGGTGTGGCAACTGGTTTGCAATTCTCCATGTTGAATCACTTGAGGACATCCAAGATATACTTATGCTGGTTGATGTGAAGTGTCTAGTTGGCTCTGTCTCTGTGGATTTTAAGTCTAACAATGTACCATGCAAGTCCAATATCTTTCATCTTAAAGTGTTATACAAGTTTGGCCTTTGATTTTGTCAAGATGTGTTTGACACCATGAGCTGGTCATCAACATAGACTGGGATGTAGACTTTGATAGGGCCTTGTCAGGCCTCAGTAATGCCAAAGGTACAGTCAGGAACCAGCCAAGTCCTGCAGACCAGTTGTAGTGGCTTGGCTTCAATGTGCTTGTATGTTGCACCCTGCTTCCTGTGCGTGCCACTGATTTGGGATAGAAGAGATGCTCGAAAGGATGCCGAGAGTATTGGCCCAAGTGGAGGACTTCTAAACAGAGGGAGGAGAGCAGGAAGGTGTAAACCTAGTTGATACTCAGACTGAGGAACTATGTATATGCATTCGCTACTTATATAGGCTAAGAGGCGGCATGTGGAATAAGGGTGGCATAAGACATGGAGAAAAGAATAAGGTATAGAGACCATGTGGAGGTATTGTCTATAGTGATCTAGAATAGAACAATATGATGTAAACGAGAATAAGACAATGAGATATGACCAATAATAAGCGAGTAGGAGTGTGAGGGAAAATAGAACAATAGAGAGTGGCTGAATATAAAACAATAGGGCTGCAACCGAGTGATAAATGAATAGTGAATGTCCCGAGGGTAAACGGGCAAGGGGAAGGATAGGGAATAGATGAATGATAAAGAATAAGAGGGTGGGGTAGTGTCAAGCGTCGGTAAAGCTGAGGGGTCGGGCGGATAATGGCCAAGTCCTGCAGGCCAGAAGTAGTGGCTTTGGCTTCAACGTACTTGTGCGTTGTGCCCTACTCTCCGTGCATGCCACTGATTTGCAACAGATGGGATACTCGGGAGGATGCTGATGATACCGACCCAAGTAGAGGACTTAACAGAGGAGGAGAAGGTAAAAGGACCTAAGCCTAGTCGATACCCAGAATGAGGAAGTATGTACATATATGTCCTACTTATATAGGTTTAAGAAGTGACATGTGGAATAAGGAATGTGGGACAATAAGGTATGCAGGGCATATAGGGGCATTGTCCACAATGAACAATATTAGAATGGAGAAATGTGAGTGGTGATAGAACAATAAAGAATAGAATAATAGGAATGTGGCCAAGGACAGGACAATAGGGAGTGCCCAAATATAAATCAATAGGGTGGTGGCTGAGGATAAGACAAGGGCAGGATGTCCCGAGATAAGGCGGAACAAGGGTTAAGGGGCAGACATGGTAGGATTAATAGGTGGTAGGAGGCCAAGAGTGGATGAAGGATGGGAGTGAGGAATGCGGACGGTGTATGTGCCAAGCTGAGACTGGCGTACCAAGTGACTTGTATACAGCTTGGACACTGGTGTGTGGATGTCAACTGACTGTTCGGTCAGCACTGCCGAATTACCGGGATCTCGGTACGTGTACTTGACAGGTAGGGAAAGTGAACCAAATGATGAACTGGATGTACCAAGCCAAGACCACATACTAGTGAGGAATGACTTGTCACTGGCGTGTAGGATTAACGATAAGGGTTGTTCGGTTGGTACTACTGAGTGAACCGGAGCTCAGTATTGTAGGTTTGACAGGCCTTGCTAGTACAGGTAGAGACAGGAATTGACCTTGGATCTGCTGAATTTCATCTGGTAAAATTGTAAAAGCACCAAAAGTTCCAAACATATATGAACCAAGCACTAGTGTAATAGTGCCTTGAACAGGATGCTGGCATGGTTCAGCCCAGTCCAATGAGCTGAGTGGATGTGGCTGGCTGTAATGTACTTGTTCATTGTGCCCTACCTCTGTGAGGCCATGGAATTTTGGGAGGATTGTTCAGAAGGGTGCTGAGAGTGTCAGCTCAAATGTAGATTAAGGACAGAGAGGCTTAGAGGATATACAATGGGTTAAAAAACTGCCCCAATGTTTATACATTTTAGAAAGATTGATATTTTGTGAAGGAATGACATCAGCAAAAGTTCTGAAAATTTCACATGATATACTAGAAATGTTCGCTATCTACCAACTTAAGAAATCATATGAGTCTAATTAAAACTCATTGCTCAATAAATCAAACAAAATAATCACTCATTGGGGCAGTTTTTTGACCCTCTATTATTTTCTCTGATTTTCAATATTACACACCAGTATAAGGTAGGAGTAGGTCATGTGAATCATCAACATGTCATGTGACCTTATTTGTATCAATTTGGCATGTTGAACTTTGTTCATTCATCTCCTTGACTCCTTACCACCACTATGAAATCCATCTCTGCTAAAAAGCATTCTTCTGTTGTTTCTCTCCGTATTGAGGGGTATTTCCATTGTCAAACTTTTTTTTCTTTTTTTTTATATCCAGATTTTATGTCTTTTGGGGCAATTTCCTATGTAAGATGGTGCATACAGTCTCTCTATCTGTTGCTTTCCCTTTCTCATCCCTCCTCTGTCTCTGCATATGCTTCATGAGCAGTGCCCTGAGCTAGTCCATGCCTATGTGGGCGAGGTGGTATATTAGCATTGTGTGCATTTTTTCCTTTTTTCCTTCCACTTCCTGTTCTCATCCATTTGCTCCTTTGGTAGGGTTAGGTCTCCATATGTCTTTTGGAATCACTGTGTAGTGTGTATATATTCGAATAGATGTTTCATTGTCTTGTGTCCCCCTAACAGTGTCCTCACAGACCTCACCCCTCATCCAAGCTCTTTCTCCAATTTATTCCTTTGTGTACTGTATGCTGGACACCTGAATAGGTAATGATGTACTGTCTCCTCAGTTTCCTTGCAGGTGGGATGTTGGGGTATGATTTTATTCCCCTGCATTTGTGCTTTGCACTTGCACTTGTGTTTCTCTATTGCACTTTTCACTTTTGCATTTGCGTTCTCTAGCGCTTAAAATAAGCGCCCACAACGATGCACTTTTGCACACCTTTGGGTCTTGTCTTTAGCATCCATATTGACAAGTGTTAAATCTGCGTGTCGGCGCTTAGCTAGAGGCTTCCGGAAGGGTTTTCCAGAGGTCCAAATGGTTTCCGAGGGGGGGTTTGTACTCTGGAGGCGGAGGGACTAAGGTCACGGGTTCACGGTCAGAATTGGAAAGGGGCAGAAAGACGGGAAGTGCCGGGGGGTCTAAGACTGTTCATGGTATAGGGTGGTTTGAGTGGTTCGAGGTTGCAGGGACTTGGCTTCAACTTATGTGTTGCACCCTCCTCGATGGTCTGTCTCTAATTTCAGAAAGTTGGAAAGTTTACCGGAACTGAATCGGAAACTATGATGCAGAATTAAGTTGATATTCATACTGGCAAATATTCCAGTCAACTGGTGACTTATATACATGTATCTAGTCTTTGTACTAACTTTTGCCGAGTAAAGACAAAGGGGGGAAGAGAGTACAAGGGGCAATACAGAATGAAGAACAAGGGAGTGAGGTACGCAATGATCCTGCGCGTCGTTTATCAAAGGAACGGAACCTTGGCTTTGGAATCTTTGGAGGTTCGGGAACACGGAACCTCAGGTTGATACAATGGAATTTTGGAAAGTGGTTGTTCAGGCTTTGAGTGGTCAGAAAGGTCCCGGAAACGGTGCAGGTGGTTGTGGAGATTAATGTGGGTTTTATTGGCGGCATGGGCCATAACAACAAGCCCCAAAGGTTAGTAGTTACTTTGTTATATACTTGTCTATAGCATCCATATTGACAAGCCCCAAAGGTTAGTAGTTACTTTGTTATATACTTGTCTTTAGCATCCATATTGACAAGCCCCAAAGACCATTGTTGCTCTCTGTGTGTGACAGTTAAGAGTCTCTAGACCTTCCCTGTCAACACCAGACAGATAGGTGAGTCCTCTTTTCCTGTTCTGTGTAGGTGCTTGTTTAGGCCTATGTGTCCTGTTCTGAGTTGGATTAGCATGCTCATATGTCACCAAGGCATGTCTTGTGTTATTTTGAAAATGCTGCTGAGGGTGTTGTTGGGTCAATCTCATATGTGAAGCCAGCTCATGGGGACTTAGCAAATGCTGTCCTGGCCTCCTGTTTAATCTTGGCATTGTGTCTCTGAACCTCTGCTGCCCTGCTCATTGGCAGTATGCCCTGGCATTCTATTGGTATCTCCATCTCTTTGCTGGACTCACCCTTCACTGCCTTCTTTGCTTCAGCATCTGCTCTTTCATTTCCTTCTATCCCTTTATGGCTTGGGACCCATCACATTACGACTTTTTTCCCTGGCTGCTGTTTGATGACTCCTTGGATCTGTCTGTGTAGAGCATTCACTAGGTATTGTCCTGATATGGACCTTTCCTTTCATGTCCTCTGGATTGCTGCTTGGCTATCTGCTGCTATCACATATGCTCCTTTCTGTGTTTATTATCTTGGCACCCATTGCTGCTCCAATTAGTTCAGCTTTGAAGACTGTGTGCTCCTGTTCTGATTCCAGGTATAGTCATGCCACCCATTTCTCCACTCTGTTTCCTTATAGCACTGCTGTGGCCCCTACTCCACCATCTATGCATGAGCCATCTGAGTATATGACCACCTTGGCGGTCTCTGTCCCAAGCTCCTCTATCACTTTGTCCTCCTCATGGGGAATTTGGATCTTGAAAGCTGGGATCCACTTTGGGCCCAGCACCACTGTTTCAATCTTTTCCATCTTGTCTGGTTTAATATTGTATGCATGTAGTATCTCGTGTAGGGGTGATCGGTGTCATTTAACATATTGCTTGGCCGCTTTTTGGACTTTCGCTGCTAGTGGATGTTTGTCTGGTAAGCAGGCTAACCATACTGCTGCTCTGTGTACCAGTTTGGATACTAATAAGGGGAATGGTAGTAGGTTGGAATGTGCATCAAGGGTGTCATTGGCTGTGGTGTGTAGGGCTCCTGTTATGTCTAATGCTGCCTGGCATTGTATCCTAGCTAGTTTGTTGACATGGCCTTTTGTGTCTTTATTCCGTTTGGTCTCTGGTATAATAAACACATCAGCAGCATATAGCATTCTTGGGATAGCTACCATCAGGTAGTATGTATGCATGTGCTTAGCTATGATTCCCTTTGATGGTCTAGCTAGTCTCTTGTATTGCCCGATATACTATTCCCCTTTTTTTAGAGCATAGTTGGTATGGTCTTTAAACCTCAGTTCCTGGTCCATGATCATGCCTAGGGATTTGTGTGTGGCTGTAGGTTCAACTGTGTGATGTCCAATCTTTATTGATGGTCTTTTTATTGGTCTATAATTTCCTGGTCTTGTGAGATCTTTTTCTCATCATCTCATGAGTCCCATAAGACCAAATTTGTTGACGGCAAACTGGCAGTCATGTGATTTTGCCCAATCATATGTGCCATCTGCTCTGGTCATAACTGCTGTCAGTTTGCCAAATGCCTCTTCTAGATCATCTCCATCTGCTATGATTGTTGTATCATCCACAAAGCCTATGCTGTCTTCTCCTCTCCTATATTGAGTGGTTTCAAGAAGGTCACCATTATAGTACTAGTATGCTATTGCCAATAGGGGGCATCCTTGGTCCATTCCCCACTCTATCAGTCTGGTAGTGGTGGCATAGTCATCAAAGCTAATAGTTGTGGCTCGGCCTTCGACCTTCCTGTGTATCCACTGGGTGTACTCTGCTGGTATTCCTCTCATATGCATGTTGTGCTCAAGCCAATCCAGGACTATACTAGGGAATGCTCCTTTGATATCCAGGTAGAGTACACCTAGGACTCTCCCCTTTCTCCATGCATCCTTAGCTACTCCAATGACATAGTGGATTGTGTCAGTGGTCGTCCATCCTGGCCTGCATCCAAAGTGATTATTAGGTAGTAAGTGATTTTTTTCTGTCATTTTTACTAAATCCTCTGCAACACAGGCCGATCGGACCTTTCCTATTGTGTCTAGCAAGGCGATGGGTTGGTATGTGCCTGGGATGATAACAGCCTTCCCTGATTTCCAGAGGACTCTTGTGATTGAGTCTTTCCATTCTGCTAGGTATAATTTAGGTCAAAGGTAGCTCAGAATAGGGGACTGTTATCTCCTGGGCCTTTGAATAGACTGAGTCTTTCCATCACTCTTCATATCTGTTCATCGGTGACAGGATGGTAGTCAAACGCAGGTGTAGGATATTGGTGTGCAGTTGGTATATATCCAATTCCTGCTTTTGGTTTTGGAAAGAAGGTTTCAAAAAGCATGTCTGCTTTTTGCTCATTTGTGTCTGTAATCCATCTTGTTCCATCAGCCTTTTTTGTTCTAAGAGTGGGTATCTGTGCCCGTCCTCCATCTGATACCTCTGCAGAGGCATATCTGTGTGCCATCCAAATAGTTTTCTGATCTATGGATTCCAAAAAGTTCTTCCAATGCTCTTGTTTTGATTTCTTAATAGCGTTGGAATAGTGGTTGCAGGCACATCAGTATGTATTATAAATCTCATCAGCATGGTCATTCCGGCATACATAGGAACCTCTGCCTATCCATCTAGTCTCCTGCCTGATCTGGGTCAGCTGTTGAGACCACCATTGTTTCATGTATGGTGATGGCTTGCTGTTTGGTACTAGTTCTGCTATTGTGTCCAGTATGGTGTTGGTTAGAGTGTGTAGGTGGTGTATGAACTGCTGAGTGGATGAGGGCATTGGTTTGGTAATTTTGGCTTTCAGTCTGGTGTCAAGTTCCTTGTTAAACATATTCCAGTCTATTTGTCTGAAGTTAGGTCTGTGTTTTTGTTTGCTTGTTTTGACTTTCACATCTATTATGGTATTCACTGGGAGGTGGTTGCTCTTGGGTGGCTGATCTTCTGGGATAGGTTTGTAGCTAATCAGACTTTCTAATAGTATAGTAGATATGAAGACATTATCTGTTCAAGTGAGGTTTCCTGTTGACATTTCCCTGAGCATTGGCAGTCCTTTGGGCAATGTCATCTGCATGTCATAATCTGTTATTGCCTGCAGTAGCATTTGTGCAGCATCCAGGTTAGCCCGTGTGAAGAGGTGGGAGTTGCGAGCTTCGTCTCATATTAGGTGGTGCCTGTTGAAATTGCCTACCCAGATCATCCCCTCGTCTTCTAGGTTCTGTATTGGTCTGGTTCTGGTTTGGTTCTGAAGGTATTTCTGGATGTCTCTTATGCTATCAGCATGGGTGCAGTTATAATATAAGTTAAGTATGGTAATGATACCTATGCCTGTTCTTATCCTTATCACTGTAATGTCAGGTGAACCTATATCCACTGCTCCCCATGTGCTTGTTGCAATCTTTTTGCTGACTAGAATCATTGATCTTGTCCTTTTGTCTCAGTCTCGAAAGTGTGTATTTGGATATATTGAATACCAGTGTGGTGTAGCCCTGGCATTTCCTAAGAAGTCGATGTAGGGTTACTGTATTGCCAGTATGTCATACTCATCAGGTGAGCACTTAGCTAGCATCTTGTTGGTTGCCATTAATGACTTGTTCACATTTTATTGTCTAATCTGCAGTTTTTTGATTTGTTTATTGTTATCAGTCATTATTGGTATGTGTTATCGGTGTTGTCTTCTCTAGTTTGGGTTGGTTCCTGGTTTTGTCTGATTCCATATTTATCTAGTATTCTCTGTCTTGTCTCTTGTGTTCCCCAACCTTGGTCCCTGCTGCCAATGTAAGGGTTTCCTCCTCTTTTTCCTCTCTCATTATTGCTTCTGTTTTCCCCTCTTTCTCAGCTGTAGATTCTACTCTCCTCATTTTGCCTGCATCTGTCTTCCTACATACTGAACCTTTGGAATGTTTGCCTGCATCCTCAGAAGTCTCTGCCATCCCTTGCTGCTCCCATGTCTATGGTTTCTCATTGGGGAAGTATTTTTAGGTGTGTTCAGGATCAGTCTTCTCCACTGCCTGACAAGCTGCCTTGAAGCTAGGGTACATCCTGTCCCAAGATGCATGTCCTGTCATCTTGCAGTTGGTACAAGTGAACTTGGTATGATCGGTCTCTTCGCACTCTGCTGTTTTGTGAGTTTTTCTGCATGTTCTATATGTGTCTGGTTCACTGCACTCTGCAGCCATATGTCTCATGTTATACTTCTGGCATTTAAGTTGGCAGGCTGGGGGGATGTGAACTTGGCTATGAAATGCACCGTCCTTTGGCCTTCCGTCCACCTGTGTATGGGCTTTATCCAGCGAGTAGATATCAGGGTATTAGTAGGGATTTTGGAGTCTCGCTCAATTTTTCTTAATTTGGCAAGGGCATCTGGTGAGTGGCTGAGCGGTACATATTCCACCAGTACTAACACTGTCCTTTCTTTGATCACTGCCATTGCACTGAATTTGTCTAGGAAGGCCTTCTTCTTTGTCTAGATCCACTTTGCTACATCTGTTGTATCTAGGTCGAACATTATTCCCCATTGGCTAGTTTCTTAGCACCAATAAAGGTTATACCAGCTCGGTCATGTTCTTCTTCTAGCTGCTCTACTGCCTCATTTGCTTTTGCGACCAGCCCCTGTTCTGTAAGGTTGGCAAGTGTGTTCTGTCTGCTTTGTGGGTCTTTGTCAACTAATATCTGCTGCTCTTTGGCTTTTGCTTTTGCCAGATTGTTTGGGTGGGATAAAGGTACATGCTGTGACATATGACATTTCTTCTGGACTGCTTTCTCTCTCTTGTTGTGTCATTATTGATGATCCCTTCATGGCATTCTTGTATGTGGTTACAGTCTCGTTGATTTGGGTTGCTGAGGTGGCAACCGTATTTAACGCCATTTGTATTGTTTGGACTGCTGTAGCTGTGTCCTTGGTGACTTGGTGGGATAGCCTAGCTGCATTCTCAACTGCTGTGGTTGCCTTGTCTATTAGCCTCATGGCCTCTATGATTTTTGCTGAGAGTGCATTTCCTTCCACAGCAAGGCCTTCTTTGACCTGGCTCACGATTTTTTCACACCTAGTGTTGTCTTCAAGTCCCTCTAGCACAAATGCAATGGATCTCATTGCGTTCACTACTTGTCATTAGCATCCCTTTATATTGGGTCACCTGGAGTATGGTGGTGGAGAGCGTGTTGATCGTCCAAGGTTAGCCAGGTATTATCAGTAGGGTACGTTCCAGATAAAGCTTACCTGTTTCGATGTCCATTATTTCCTGCCCCAGCAAGTCCCTTATCTCCTCTCTAGTGAGTGTTTCTGGGTCTGTTGCTGCTCCCCTAATAGTGACTCAAGTTACGGGTGCCCTTTTCTTGTTTGGGTTTTTGCCTCATTTTGTTGATTCTACTTGTTTATCTCTCATTGGGCCTGCTGTCACCCTGGGCTGGATATGTCCCTGAGCATCAAGCTTTACTTGTGCCAAGTTCATTGGTGCAGTTGGCCTAGGCATAGGTGTGTCTCTGCTCTGTGACCCACTAGTCGACATGTCATTCAACATTGAGGCCAGGTTATTGTATGGAAGGTGTGTTAATAGTATTTGGGGGGTGTATCTACTTGGGTATTTATGGAGGAATAACTTGATAGTTTGGGGGTGTATGGGCTGGAATAGGGTGGGGAAGCTGATAGAGGTACAGGGGAACATAGATGCAGTGCAGTATTGTGAGATTTTAGAGGAGGGAGTGAAGGAGAGTATTGAAAGTTTGGAGATGGCTAAGGATAAGTGGTACTTCTAACAGGACAATGATCCAAAACATATGTACCTGTTAGGTATCGGTAATGCCGATAATGTGGACAGGAATCAGCCAAGTCCTGTAGACCGATCAGGGTGGCTAGGCTTCAATGTACTTGTGTGTTGCACCCTGCTTTTCCATGTGTGCCACTAATTTGGATAGAAGAAAGACCCGGGAGAGTGCTGAGAGTGTCAGCCCAAGTAAGGGACTTCAGATGGGAGGAGGGAAGACAAGAAGATGTAAACCAAGTCGATATTCAGAGTGAAGAACTATCTACATACATTTGCTACTTATATAGGTTAAGAAGCGAGATGTAGAACAGGGTGACATAAGGAATGGAGAACAATAAGGTATGAAGAATCATGTGGAGGTATTGTCCACAATGATCAAGAATAGAATAAGGAATATAAATGAGAATAGAATAATAAGATATGGCTGAGAATAGAGTGATAGGAGAGTGGGTGAGAATAGAACAATGGAAAATTGGCCAAACATAATACAATAGGGCTGTGACCGAATAATAAGTGAATAGCAATTGTCCCAAAGGGAAATGGGTAAGGAAAAGGATGGGGGATGAAAGAATAATAAAGAATAGAGGGGATGGGGTAGGGAGAGTGAACCAAATAATGCGCCAAATGTACCAAGCTGAGATCACGTACTAGTGAGGAATGACTTGTCACTGGTGTGTGGGATTAAACGGTAAGGGTCATTCAGTCGGTACTGCTGAGTGAACCGGGGCTTGGCATCATAGACTTGACAGTACCTGAAAAAAGGGAGACCAGTGGTTTTCTGACAACAACATCATTCCCATGAAGTGGCCTGCCCAATCCCCTGATCTAAATCCTATTGAACACCTCTGGCAACACCTCAATGTGTCAAGTGCATGTACCAAGCACCTGGTAACTTGGCAGTGCCAACCAAATGATCAGTCTAATTCCACACACAAGTGACCAATCCACACATATATCACTTAGTACGTCAGTCTTAGCTCAGCACATTCATCCTCCACATCCCCCATTCCTATCCCTCATCCACTCTTCCCCACTCATTATACATTAATCCCCTCTCCATTTATTCCTTATTTCTTGGCCTGTTCTACTTTGGGACACTTTTTCATTGTTTTATCTTCGGCCATGACCCTATTGTTTTATATTCGGTCACTCTCTATTATTCTATTCTTGGCCACATTTCTATTATCTTATTTTCATTGTTCTATTCTCATCCACATTCCTTATTCTATTCTTGATCATTGTGGACACTACCTCCACATGAATCTTCATACCTTATTGTTCTACATTCCTTATGCCATCCTGTTCCACATCTTGCTTCTTAACCTATATAAGTAGTGAATGTATGTAGATAGTTCTTCACTCTGAATATCAACTTGGTTTACATCCTCTCGTCTTCCCTTCCCTCGTCTGAAGTCCCTTACTTGGGCCAACACTCTCAGCACCCTCCCAGGTCTTTCTTCTGTCTAAATTAGTAGCACACATGGAAAAGTAGGGCACAATGCACAAGTATGTTAAAGCCTAGCCACCCCGATTGGTCTGCAGGACTTGGCTGATTCCCATCCACACTATCGGCATTACTGATACCTAACACAAGGCCAAACTCCAACAATATAATATACCACCTAAAGGAGTATATAAATTATAGAACAGGGTAGCAAAGGAGTGGACTGAAATACCACCAGAGATATGCCAGAAGCTAATAGAAAGCATGCCTAGGAGGATACAGGCAGTTTTAAAGTAAAGGGGGGTCATACAAAGTATTAGATTGTAAAATAATAGAGGGTCAAAAAACTGCCCCAATGAATGATTATTTGATTTGATTTATTGAGCAATAGCTTTGATTGGAAATACATGATTTCTTAAGTTGGTAGATAGCCAACATGTTCTAGTATATCATGTGAAATTTTCAGAACTTTTGCTGATGTCATTCCTTCACAAAATATCAATCTTTCTAAAATGCACAAACATTGGGGCAGTTTTTTTGACCCACTGTATGCACTTCTTCAATAAAAGCACATTATGGTGTTTTTCTTTGAAATAACCTAGCAGCTGCACATATAAATAGGTTCTTCAAGTGGAGCATTTAAATATGCTACATCCACATCCATTTGATGTATTGGCCAATTATTCTGTGCCATGATAGCACATATAGTTCGTAATGATGTTATACAAATGACTAGTGCATAAGTTTTGTCATAATTGACTCCAAAATATTGTGTGAAGCCTTGAGCAACAAGTCTTGACTTTTCATGAACTATTTCACCCTTCTGATTCTTCTTTAGAATGTGAGTCCATCTGCTCCCAACAATATTCATACCCAGCAGAGGTATAGTGAGTGTCAAGTACACCTACCAAGCATTGGTATCAGGAACCGTACGCCGGCATGCCCGACTATTCATTTCAGCCCACTCACCCCAACTCCGCCCTTGCTCGCTTATCCAACCATACGCCCTCAGCCCACGGACTATATGCACCTCGTGTATCCGTCTTGGCATCACATGCTCCTGTCAATTCACTCCACTCATTTACGTCACACTCCATATGCTCGCTATTCCATTCTGTCTTCATTTACATTTAATATCCTTTCATTACATTCCGTTCCATTTTCATCTATTCGCAATTCCGCTCAGTCTCTCATATCCGATCTGCTATTACGTTCCTTAGGGTAACTCCGTTGGGAATCGGAGTGACACATCACTCCACAATGTCATGGAGGAGATCATTATTTGGGGCGTAGTATTTCCGTTCTCGCTTTTCACGATCCTTGGCTTTCTCATTCTATTATAGGAATCTATTCGACTCCTAGTAGATTAGAAAGTAGTATAAAAGATCTTGTACTCATAGTTCAGTCTTCAGTCAGATAATCAACCTTGATTTTGACTAAGGTTCTTCCGTTCATTTCTGTCTGTCTCGCCTTTACGAAATTGGGGACCGTGCAGTCTAGTGGGCGTAACGCATGACGTTGAAGCCAAGCCCTATCCAGAATCTCGCCATTGCCTCGCCTTTGGGAGATTATTAATATTACGATTACGTCCTTTTTCTACATCGTAACAATTGGTTCACTTGGTAGTACCAACCAAACACCCAGCCTAATTCCATATGCAAGTGACTAAGCCATATACAAGTCACTTAGTATGTTGGCCTCAGCTCGGTACATCCATTGTTCACACCTCCCACTCTTTTCATCATCCACTCTTCCTTTATTCATTATAAGAAAGTTAAAATATAAACTTTTTCAAACGAATCCACTATTCCCAACCCATTTATTCCATTTCACCTCGGGACATTTTCTATTGTTTTATTCTTGGCCATGACCTTATTGTTTTTTATATTCAGTCACATTCTATTGTCTTATTTTTAATCGTACTCTTATTATCTTATATCCAGCCATATCTCATTGTTCTATTTTTGTTTATATTCTTTGTTCTATTCTTAAGCATTGTGGACAATGCTTCCACATGCTCTCCATACCTGATTCTTTTCTCCATGTCTTATGCCACCCTGATTCCACATCTTACTTCTTAACCTATATAAGTAGAACATGGATGTAGATAGTTCCTCATCCTGAATATCGACTTGGCATATGCCTTCTTATCTTCCCTCCTCCTGTCTGAAGTCCTCTACTTGGGCCAACACTCTCAGCACTCTCCTGAGTTCCCCTTCTGTCTGAAATCAGTGCCACACATGGAAAGTAGGGTGCAACACATGAGTATGTTGAAGCCAAACCACCCTGATCGGTCTACAGGACTTGGCCAATTCCTGCCAGCATTGTGAAGTTGGTACTATTGCAATAGTACTTGGCCCATGCATTGTTGGCAGCCTCGGTGCTTGACAGTGAGCTCCTAGGTATCCTTGTCGATCTGTGATTTTATCTCAATGTCCATGGCTGTCTTCCATGTAGGATTATTAAGGGCATCTTTAGTTGTCGTAGACAATTGTAAATCACTACTTAAATATGCATAGTCATTTTCTTTGATGTTTATAGGTTTGGCACTTATTACTAGATAGTCACAAGTATTGTCATTGCTCTCTTTGGAATTTATCTTTGAATTAGTGTCAAAATTGTTGAGTATGTTATCCTCAATGTCCTTGCAAGCGAGAGTGTGGTGAAATTCATATGTACACTTTCTCTAGCTTGAGATCTATCTCCAGAGCTAGCCCTTGTAGCTCGTTCTTGTAATAATCAAATTCTCTCACTTCTTCTGAGTAGAGGAGCTTCACTAGGCCCACTCACATCTGTTTGACTCAGTTGAAAGATTAAATGCGACTATACAATTCTCAGTATTTGCTCAGTGCAAAGTACTATATTATTTACCTATACAATTCTACAAGTGTATAAATAAGTAACAAGTTGAAAGTAAAATACAATAATGCTTCTTACCTCAGTATTTACTTGGTGCAAAGTACTGAGAGAAAGGAAAAATCACTATCTCTTTTATAGTCTTTAGAGAACAAAAGAGAAATGAAAACAATAAGAAAATATTTCACTGCGTAATATATTTTGGGATAACAATGGATTCTCTATGTCACAATGGAGTGATGTGGAGTGACATGGTTTGTTTTGTCCTGCCCAGCCATCGCCACTCCTACATCAGTTGTATATTTTCTAGATCCCTCTGTGGTGTGCACTCGATTATTTCTTTGATGTAGCTCTAACCCAGTTGCTCATGCATGATGTGTGACAGTAATGGTGCCTTAGTAGGTGCTGAAATGGGTAGTTGAGGCAGATACTTTATCATTCTTGGTATGGTAACTGTGTGATTGTCAGTAGGTAGTAAAGGAGCTCTTATGGTTTATATTCCCACATCATATATAATATTGCACTCGACTGTTACCCTCCAACTCTCCAGCTAGTATATGCAGTGGCCATCACTTTGTGTAGAGTGACCGACCCACTTAGCTTTCTTGGCTCTAGATAGTAGCTTATTATCTTGCTTGATTTTGACATAAACATTTGTCCCCCATTCATGGATGTCTTGCAAATTCAGCTTTTTATGGTGAACCATCTCATAGGGTGTCTTGTCTGGTAGAGCTCATGGATGCATGCAGTTTTTGAGGTAGTTAGCATGCTGAATAGCATATCCTTAAAGGTACTTTGGGAGATTAGAATCTAGCAACATGGCATGGGAATTTTTGACTAAGGTATGATTTAAATACTCAGCCACTCCATTCTGTTTGGGAGTGTCATGCACTGTATACCTGTGTCTTGTGCCCTGTTTGACTAGATAGTTATTAAATTCAGCACTTGTATACTCACCCCCTCAATATGAGAGGAGTGTTTTAATGTGCACATTCCTCTGCCAAAGCATCATTGCCTCATACAATTTCTCATACAATTTCTACTTGGCAAAGACTTGATCTTATGAGGGTGAAGGTGATTTTAGGAGCATATAGAGTATCTTTTAATCTTAATATTACAGCTTTCCCTTTCACTCTAGTAATAATTTTGAGTTGCCTGCTGCTATATACATCAAATGTCAAAGCTGCCTTGATTGGCTGCCTGAATCATATATTGCATAGGGAAGCTTCTGTAGTTCTCAAGCATATATTTATGTGGTGTCATGTGAGAACTCACTCCTGTGTCTAATATTATTGTGCTGCCAGTTCTTTCTCTGATAAAGGTGGCATAATGTGATTAATGAACACCATCAATCCTTCATTGCCTTATTCATCAGCTATGTGTGCCTTGCCTTTCCCCTTCAATTTCTTCTTCTTAAACTTTGCCCTTTTCTTTTGTCTTTGCCCTTGGCCTTCTCTATTGCCACCTTTATCCCAACAGATTTCTGCAGCATGTCCTGGCTTTTTGCAGTTGGTACATATATGTGCCTTCTTTTCTGATATACCTACAAAACCTTGATCTTCTTGTGTATTAGACAGAGTTTTTCTTCTATCATATTGAGATTTAAGGATCTGGATGATGTTATCAGGGTCTAATAGTTTTCTGACTTCTTCAAGAGATGTTGTGAGAACATTCATGATGGATTTGTAGGAAGGTGGCAGTGAGGCTAATAAAATATCAAGGAACTCTGCTTTAGAGAGTTTGGCCCCCATATCATTGAGTCTTGCATAAAGATCTTGTGCCTTATCTAGGTGTTCTCTGAGATCATCATCCTCTGAGCACTTTATGTTCTGGAGTTGTCTCTAGATGCTGGTGACAACCATCTTGGGTTTCTTTGTCATTTCAGCTACCAGTGTATCCCAAATCTCCTTGGCATTCTTCATTAGCAAAATTGCCTCAATCTTGTCAGTACATATATACCCATATAAGGGCTACAAGATTACTACAAATTTTAAAATATTTTAAAATATATATAAGTCTGATATATAGTCTGATAAAATGTATAGATGAGTCGAGTGTGATTTCAAATTACTGCATAGGCTATGTCAAGTACACGATACCAAGCCCTGGTTCATTTGGTAGTACCAACTGAACGACCTCTACCATTTAATCCCACACACCAGTGACAAGTCACTCTTCACTAGTACGTGGTCTTGGCTCAGTACATTCAGTTCATCATTTTGGTTCACTCTCTTCACCCCATCCCCTCTATTCTTGTTACTCTTCCATCCCCCATCCTTTTTCCTTACCCATTTTCCCCTTAGGACATTTACTATCCACTTATTATTCGGTCATGGCCCTATTGTTTTATATTCAGCCACTTTTTATTGTTCTATTTTCATCCATACTCCCATTATTTTATTCTCAGCCATATTTCATTGTTCTATTCTCGTTTACATTCCTTATTCTATTCTTGATCATTGTGGACAATACCTCCACATGTTCTTCATACCTTATTGTTCTCCATTCCTTATGCCACCCTGATTCCACATCTCAGTTCTTAACCTATATAAGTAGTGAATGTATGTAGATAGTTCTTTACTCTGAATATTGACTAAGTTTATGCCTTCTTGTCTTCCCTCCTCCTGTCTGAAGTCCTTTACTCAGGCCACCACTCTTGGCACTCTCCTGGGTTTCCCTTCTATTCTAAATTAGTGGCACACACAGAATGTAGGGCAAAATGCATGAGTATGTTTAAGCTAAGCCACTCCGATTGGTCTATAGGACTTGGCCAATTCCTGCCAGCATCGTGAAGTTGGCACTATTGTAATAGCGCTCGGTCTACGCATCGTCGGCAGTACCGGTGCTTGACAGGCTACAAGACTGATTCACCTTATATACATCAGCAAAATTGCCTCAGTCTTGTTAGTACTTATATACTCATACAAGAACTACAAGACTACTATAATATATATAAGTCTGATATAGTCTGATAAATGTATGGATGAGTTGAGTACGATTTCAGATTACTGTATATGCTACAAGACTGATTCACCTTATACAAGTGTCCAATAGTTGCAATAATGAAGTTAATCTAATCAGAAGCTGCCAGAAAGAAAAGACTGTCAAATCTTGCATATAAGTGATTGGTGTCAAGCCACGGGTACTGACGAACTTCGGCACTGCCGAGGTGTCGGACGGGAGTGGCCAAGTCCTACAGGCCGGGAGTAGTGGCTTTGGCTTCAACATACTCATGCATTGTGCCCTACTCTTCCGTGTGTGCCACCGATTTGGGACAGAGGGAATACTCGGGGAGTGCCGAAGGTGCTGGCCCGAGTAGAGGACTTATCAGAGGAGAAGAAGGTAGAAGGGCCTAAGCCTAGTCGATACCCAGAATGAGGAAATATGTACATGCATGCCCTACTAGGTTTAAGGAGTGACATGTGGAATAAGGAATGTGAGACAACAAGGTATGCAGAGCATGTGGTTATTGTCCACAATGAGTAAAATTAGAATGAAGGAATGGAAACGGGGATAGAACAATAAAGGATAGAATAATAGAAATGTGGCCAAGGATAGGACAATAGGAAGTGGCTGACTATAAAACAATGGAGCCATGGCCAGGGATAATACAAGGACAGGAAGTCCCGAGGTGAGGCGGATCGAAGGATGAGGAGTAGGCGTGGTAGGATTAATAAATGGTGAGTGGCTTAGAGTATGTGAGGGGTAAGGACAAGGAGTGTGGGTAGTGGATGTGCCAAGCCGAGACCGGCGTACCAAGTGATATGCATGTGGCGTGGACACTTGGACGTGGACATAGGATGACTGCTCGGTCGGTACTGCCGAATAAATGGGTCTCAGTATGTGTACTTGACAGTATCCCCCCCTTAGCGGCTGAACCCATGAAGCTGGAAATTAAAATTAGAGTTCGGGACGCCTAAATGTAACGGCGCGGGTTGTTTGGGAAGTTCCTAGGCTTCCATCAATATAACCACATCATCCCAACCTGTCAAACACAAAAGATCCGAAACAGATAGGTGCCGAGACCAACAATGTCAAGCGGGGGCCCGAAGGGAGACAGATCGCTCGTAGGCATGGCCGGGAAGCAGAAAATACAGGGTGGAAAACAAGAAAAGCCGCCAGGGGTACGGAGGGGGCAGGTGAGGAGGACGCTTCGGCAGGGGTGGTAACCCCGGAACCCAACGTCAAAGCTGCTACCGAGACTTTGGTAGTGGAAAATCGGATGACCGCACAGAATGCAGAGGATGGCTAAGAGGCCGAAAGTCAAGGGGCCAAAACAGCCAGACGGACAGAAGTCCCCGGAACCTTGGTAGTCCCAAGGGTTCCAGAGCAGAAGAGGGGTAGGAGTACGGAGGTGGGGCCTAGTACAAGGCCGAGTGCAAGAGGATGGGGAAGGAGTGAGAGGGCAAGAGGGGCCCAGGTGAGTGTTAATGGGTTTTTTATTCATTTTTTTATTGATTTTTTGTTTAACAGCGCAAAACCCAATCGTCCCGGGATAAAATCTGCCCGGTGGGTCGGAGTTGGGAGGAGGGCGAAGAGGTTGATGCAGAGGTGGAGGAACCTCCGAGTAAAAGGCCGAGGTGGGCCTGTACCCTGCGGCCGAGCAGGAGGACTACCATGGAGGTACCGCCGGCTGGGGCATTGGAAAGGAAGCAGATGGAGAAGATGGAGAAGATGGACAGGATGGAGGAGATGTTCAAAGAGATCATCAAAAGGATCCGCCGGGTTGAGAACACGTTGTTCCTCATCCTGGAGGGGGGTTTGGGAGTTTCAGGAGATGCAGAATGGCTGGAAGAGTTGAGAAATGGGTTGAGACATGGGGAGGGGAAGGATAAGGGGAAGGGGAAGCAGAGGGAAGATGGGGGTGAAGATGATAGGGATGTCGATGTTGATTAAGGATATAATAATTATTTATTTATTTTTGACTGAAAGGAAAAAAGGAAAAGGCAGGAAAAGTGAAGTGATCATGCTGGATAGTTCGGCAGATTCGGACATGATAATCAGAAGGGAAGAGAGGTTGATGGTGGAATGAGGGGATATATTCGGGAGTGGAAGTAGTCATAAGGTCATGAGTAGAGTGTCGGGATGATGTAGGGGTGTTAAATCTGCATGTCGGCGCTTAGCTAGAGGCTTCCGGAAGGACTTCCGGAGGGTTCCAAATGGTTTCCGAAGGGGGGCTCGTACTCT
Organism: Chroogomphus rutilus; assembly: GCA_003314275.1. Classification (NCBI taxonomy): domain Eukaryota; kingdom Fungi; phylum Basidiomycota; class Agaricomycetes; order Boletales; family Gomphidiaceae; genus Chroogomphus; species Chroogomphus rutilus. The sequence continues at coordinate 19,985 of QLPI01001627.1, forward strand.
GGAGGCGGAGGGACTAGGGGTTGCGGGTTCACGATCGGAATCAGAATGGGGATGGAAAGACAGGAAGCGCCGGGGATCTTAGGACTGTTCACGGTATAGGGTGGCACGAGTGGTTCGAGGTCGCAGGGACTTGGCTTCAACTTATGTGTTGTGCCCTCCTCGATCATCTGTCCCTAATTTTGGAAAGTCGGAAGTTTACCGGAACTGAATCGGAAACTTCGACGCAGAATTAAGTCGATATTCATACTGGCAAATAGTCCAGTCGACTAGTGTCTTATATACATGTATCTATCCTTGTATTATCTTGTGCCAAGTAAAGACAAGGGGGGGACGAGAGTACAAGGGGCAATACAGAATGAAAAACAAGGGAATGAGGTACGCGATGATCCTGCACGTCGTTTATCAAAGGAGTAGAACCTTGGCCTCGGAATCTTGGAGGCTCGGGATTACGGAACTTCGGGCTGATACAACGGAATTCACGGAAAGCAGTTGTTCAGGCTTTAAATGGTTGGAAAGGTCCCGGAAATGGTGCAGGTGGTTGTGGGGATTAGTGTGGGTTTATTGGGGGCATGGGCCATAACAAGGGGTGGGACTGAGGGGATGGAGGAAGTGAAGGACAGGACGGAGAGTGGAGATGGGTGAACAGAGGGGTTTTGTGGAAAAGGGACTGAGGGGATGGAGGAAGTGAAGGACAGGACAGAGAGTGGAGATAGGTGAACAGAGGGGTTTTGCGGGAAAGGGATGTCTTCGGGAGGGGAGATTGTGTAGTTTGAAGTATATCTAGCTAGTTGCCACCCCCCCTTTTAGGTAGACATCCCATCATCTACTAAAGGTGTTGGCCTCTAGCCGAGAAGAACGGAGAAGACTTGTAAAGGCATATAATGCGCATATATGGAGTGAATAAACGAGAACGGATGGGGACAGATGGAAGAGACCTTGGCCGAATGTGCCGAGTGATGATGCTGACCGAGAGGTCCCAGCCAAAAACCTGCCAGGTGTTCTGGTATATAAGCGTGCATGAGGCAGTTGCATTGACTAGGGCTATTGGCAGAGCTTCCAGCGACGGAACAGGATCCTGGGTGAGGCTTTTGGAACAGTGGCAAGTGCTGCCTGGACTGAGGCCATCGGGATGCACCTAAAAGCATTAGTGGCTTGATGTTAAATCCGGGTGTCGGCGCTTAGCTGGAGGCTTCCGGAAGGGTTTCCAGAGGTTCCAAATGATTTCCAAAGGGGGGTTCATACTCTGGAGGCAGAGGGACTAAAGGTCGCGGATTCACGATCAGAATCGGAATGGGGGCAGAAAGACGGAAAGCGCCGGGGGGTCTAGGACTGTTCACAGTATAGGGTGGTTTGAGTGGTTCAAGGTCGCAGGGACTTGGCTTCAACTTATGTGTTGCGCCCTCCTCGATCATCTGTCCCTAATTTCGGAAAGTCGGAAAGTTTACCGGAACTGAATCAGAAACTACGACGCAGAATTAAGTCGATATTCGTACTGGCAAATAGTCCAGTTGACTGGTGACTTATATACATGTATCTAGTCTTTGTACTATCTTTGCCGAGTAAAGACAAGGGGGGGAAGAGAGTACAAGAGGCAATACAGAATGAAAAACAAGGGAGTGAGGTATGCAATGATCCTGCACGTCGTTTATCAAAGGAGTAGAACCTTGGCCTCGGAATCTTGGAGGCTCGGGATTACGGAACTAGCCTTGCTACCTGTTGATGATAATGAAAAAAGCAATCAAAATACAAGCTAATGAACATGCACTTGGCCCATCCAATAAAACCACATTAAACCCCACAACCACCCGCACCGTTTCCGGGACCTTTCCAACTGCTCAAAGTCTGAATAACCACTTTCTGATATTCCGACGCATCAATCCGAGGTTCCGCGTTTCCAAACCTCCGAAGATTCCGAAGTCAAGGTTCCGCTCCTTTGATAAATGACGCACAGGATCATCGTGTACCTCACTCCCTTGTTTTTCGTTCTGTATTGCCCCTTGTACTTTCTTCCCCCTTGTCTTTACTCGGCAAAAGATAGTACAAGACTAGATACATGTATATAAGTCACCAGTCGACTGGACTATTCGCCAGTACGAATATCGACTTAATTCTGCATCGTAGTTTCCGATTCAGTTCCGGTAAACTTTCCGACTTTCCGAAATTAGGGACAGACAATCGAGGAGGGCGCAACACATAAGTTGAAGCCAAGTCCCTGCGACCTCGAACCACTCGTACCACTCTATACCGTGAACAGTCCTAAGACCCCTGGTGCTTCCATCCTTCCGTCCCCATTCCGATTCCGACCGTGAACCTGCGACCTTTAGTCCCTCCACCTCCGGAGTACGAAACCCCCTTCGGAAACCATTTGGAACCCTCCGAAAACCCTTCTGGAAGCCTCTAGCTAAGCACCGACACACGGATTTAACACTCCTGTAGCAAATGTTCACCAAACTCATAGTCTAACTTGGAAGAAGTGTAGCTGATGCAGAAGTTTAACATAGTGCTTTGTGTTAGGAAAGCATCCATAGTGCGACTGATGTGGCAAGCTTCAGCAAGGAGAGGATCATGCTTTTGTCTGCTCAGAATAGATTATTGAGATACACTGAAGTTCCCTTTCATGTTTCCATTTGATATGGCTGGTATTTAACCAGTTATGACTTGTTTTATGTATTACACCTTCAATGTTTTGATCTGAGTTTGAATTTAGCTTACATAATAACACAATTTTCACTTTTGTGCTCCAAGAGGTTATGGGCCTCACACTTTATCTATAGACATCTACATAACACCACCTATCATGTTTTGTACTTATCTAGGCCCTCTATCATTGGCCAGCAAGTGATCCCTGATCAGAGCCCATATAGGCACTATAAAAGCACCTCAACAATCACACCAACTTCGCTTTTTTGCCCTATTACAGCTCTCCTTTCCCTTTCCTTCCCCTCAGCTTCTCCCAGCAGTTGCTCAACAACCTTCTAAGGACTTCAGCCAGCCAGTGGTAGGACATGATCCCTCCTCATTGTCTAGTGTTGCAAAGCCACACCCCTGGCCTAGTCTTTGACTAGTTTGCTGGTTGACTGAGGCCTCTTGTCATCCTTGGGTGTTGGAATCTGTGGTCTGCAGATTCTTAACAGTTCACCTGATTTGCGGTGAGGGTGTGCTATCCTATTCTGAGCCCTGAGGTTCTGAAGTTGTTGGGGAGTAACTGGTTCCATTTGGACCATTTTTCTGACCTCTAGGACCCTTAGGACCCGCCTTAGGACAATCCTTGGCCACTGCTTGGTGTTCCACTTTGTTTTTACATCTTCTGCATCATATTTGCCTATATCTGTTCCATTTGTGCACTGCTTAAACACAAAATTAAGTGCCTATAGATGAGGCATATCAATCTATTCATTCATTCACCCACAATACACACCAACCTCACCAAAAAAAAACCATGTCTACATCTACCTCCAATGATGATACCACCTCTCCAAAATTTCCCATGCTATCAGACACAAATTATCATAACTAAGCATTCAATATGACTGGCATGTTATACTCTAAGGGTTTTTCTGTGGCTGCTTGTTAATAACAAGAAGAAGCACCCTACAGTGTCTGCAGATTAGGAAAAGTGGGATTTGGACCAGAAGATGGCAGCAGGTCTGATTGCTTTAGCTTTAGAGGCAGGACAGTGTGTGCATGTTTAGGGAATTGAGGATGATCTGGTGAAGATGTGGAATTCCCTTCATAATGTTCATGTACAGAAACAAGCAGGCACTGATTTCAATATTTATGATGCTCTATTTAATATCAGAAAAGAGCCAGATGAGACAGTCCATTCACTCATTGATGCCTTTGACACCAAAGAAAGCAGTCATCTCCATCACTCCACCCAGTCTGCCATGCTTGCAAACAAGCAGATTCCCTCCCTTCTCTCTGCCCACCTTGTCTCTAATGCCAGCTACCTTTTGGGCAAACTGATCCTGACTGCCACTGTCAAAGGGAGACTTGCATACCTAGATGAGGATATACTCACTCAGGATGAGGTGAACACAGCACACATTGCTGCATCAAAAACTTTGGACCTGGAGCCTTGGCACCATCGTTTTGGCTACCTTGGCATTGATGCTCTCAAGCAACTCATCACTCAGGACATGGTAGAAGGGATGGATATCACTTCAGACACTCCATTCCCTGCAATCTGTAAAGCATGCATTCATGGGAAACAACACAGAGAACCATTCCCAAAGAAAGCTTCTTCCAGAGCCATCCAAATCCTCCAACTTGTCCACTCTGATATCCATGGTCCATTAAAAGTACCCACTCCTTGGTGATTCAAATATTGGATCACCTTCATTGATGACAAGTCTTGCCTTGTATACATCTACCTGATGAAAACTAAAGACCAGGCACTGGACACATTCAAGCAGTACAAGGCATTGGTAGAGAACCAGGCTGGAAAGACCATAAAGACCATGAGAGATGACAAAGGAGGGGAATACTCTTTAAAGGAGTTTGGATCATTACCTTCCTCTTCTGGGATATTCAGACAGAAGACTGCACCAACCACACCTCAGCAGAATGGAGTTGCGAAGCACTTTAACCAGACATTGGAGGAAGGGATAATTTCCATGCTCCATGATGCAAACCTCCCTCTTACATTCTGGGGTAAAGCTGCTATAGCATTTGTTGAAGTCCACAATTCCTCACCCACTTCAGCACTGCTCCATCACACTCCTTTTTAATCCTGGCATGGTCATAAACCCTCTGTCACCCACTTCAGGGCCTTTGGCTCCACAGCATATGTGCATATCTCCAAAGCCTTGAGTCACACACAACCAAATGTGTTATGATTGGCTACGCAGCTGGCACTAAGGCATGGAGACTATGGAATCCAGCAGCAAGACAAGTGATTATCAGCAAAGATGTCATATTTGATGAATCTCCTCGTCCTTCACTCAATTCTGGCACTGTTGCAAAGTAGAAGCCACCACAGAGGCTGATTGACATCTCTGATAACCCTTCTTCCCACTACCAAGTCTTTGTGCCTCCCTATATTCCTGCCATTGGACACTCCTCCACCTGATCCACTATCAAGTCCTTATCCCCAAGGCCTTCCTGCCCCTCCACTATCCCCTCCACCACCTGCTCTAAGATGGTCAGAGTATATTCATATCCCACCTTAACCTTGACAGAATTAAAAGCCAGAGGTGTGGAGTGAAAATAAAGAGAATTCTGCAATTTAGGCAGAAAATAAAAGAAAATAAAGGTTTTTTAATTTCTGGGGCAATGGAAGATAGAAAAAGTAATTACATTATGTTGTTACAATGCATACAATATATATGATATACATAGGAGGCAAAGAAACTCAGAGAAACAATTTTACATGAGAAAATGAGACATACATGACATCATGGAGGAAATATTTTTACACAGAGGATTGGGGGAGAAAAATACATCGAAATATAATAGAGAACATACATATCAACTATGTGCTGCAAAAGCGAATATTTTTGTTGGAGAATATGTTGCCACATTTGAGCCGGTCCTATGACCGTACGCTGGTGAATGGGCGCTTCGCTTCGTCCTAATCAGGATAAGGGTAAATGTCGCATTTTAAGGTGGTCAAGGTGGATAGTGATCCAAATGGAAGGTGGATGGAATGATAAGGTAGGTGTGTTGTAGAATAGAAGTTGGTAGGGGAAGTAGCAATGGATAGAGAATATTTTTGACATAAGCACTGGCAGCGATACATCTTCGACAAGTTTAACTAATTTCCACATATTCGCAAGTGTTCATCGGCATCATATGTTGATAGATAAAGTATTACAATATCTAATAACCAGTACTAGATAGCGTAACACTCTATCTTTGTTTATAGGCCCATTGGAACATGTGACTGCACGTGATGTCACACGGGGCTGTTGGTGCATGGATGGGGAAAACCATAATAGAAGTCGAATTAATGATTGGAAAAATATGGAAAAATACCACAAAAATTGTAGTCATGCATCTTGAATATTGTATCAAAACAGATAGCCATATATAGTACAGGACAAGCAAACTCAACCAAAAATTTCAACCCAATTTTCTGGCAAAATCGGCTCATTGAAATTGATAATAGACCATTAAATGAAGTATCTAACATCAAAATAAAGTCAACGTAACAAGCCAATTTTTTTCTAAAATTATTTTTATTTTGGACATGTCAAAATTTTGGCCACACCCCAAAAAAAAACCGAAAAATATCGAAAAAATGTGCAATCAATAGCTATGATTGAGTAGTGTATGATTCCGGTAAAAGTGTGAAAAAAAAAAGAAAAAAAAAGAAAAAAAAACTATATACCATATTCATAAACAAATAAATACAAATATGGAACAATCATTACCTGGCCTTGAGACACTGCAAAATGCCTGCTGGCTGCTGTCCAAAACACAAACGAAACATTACTGGGCTATGAAATCAGAGTAAGGATCAGGTTACTGAAGGAGATGAACATATAAAGCATCCAACAACACCTACAGATTATGAATCTGACAGGGAATTGCCAACTTCTGCGAATATTTTTTACAACCATGCCATGGGTGGAATGAATTTTGGTTTAGAGGGAGAGGAGACTGAGAGTGAAGGAGCCTCTGAAGCACACAATTATGAATATGAGGACTTAGAAGAGGATCCATATTCAGAATGGGACAAGGATGATCTTCAAGCAAGGCTCTTTGATTTTGCTGTCAACCAGGGAGATGACATAAAGGATGAAGATTGGGTGCCACCTCAGCTGAGGAAAAAAAAGAAGTGAGAAGGCAATGGTATGTTCATATTGAACCCTGATTGTAAATTAAAAAATTACAATAAATTGTCAGGTTAGCCAAATAAGTACAAGAAGGGCCCAGAAATCATAAGCAAGTCCAGTCACACACAACCTCGATATAAGAAAGCAACTGGAATGAAATGTATCTTCTTGCCTAAATTTCATTGTGAGATGTGATGAGATTATGAGCAAATACAGTAGGATTGAAGATTTCTTTAGGCAGCTATTTT
>QLPI01001634.1:0-10358 GCA_003314275.1 Chroogomphus rutilus
GATGTGTCAGATTACGCTTTAGCAGCTATACTCTCTCAACACTCCCCAGATGGCGAGCTTCATCCTGTCACATTTCATTCCCGAACTTTCACCTCTCCAGAACTCAATTACGACGTTCACGACAAAGAACTGCTCGTGATTTTCGAAGCTTTTCAAAACTGGCATCATTACTTAGAAGGTTCCGGCGACCCTGTCAATGTCATCACCGATCATAAGAACTTGGGGTACTTTTGTACAACCAAGTTGTTGACTAGACATCAAGCTAGGTGGTCAGAATACCTCTCTCAGTTTAATCTTGTCATCCGCTTCAGACCAGGTCGTTTGGGCGCTAAGCCTGATTTGCTCACTAGACGATGGGACATCTACCTTAAGGAGGGGATGAGCGACTACGCCACCATTAATCCCCAAAACCTTCGACCCATCTTCTCTCAACACCAGTTGACCACGTCCCTTCGAGCCATGAGCCTCGTCGAACCCATACTGAGGGCCTCGACTCTTATGGACACCGAGCGTATCCTGAACAACATCAGACTCCATCTTCCTTCCAACTCCTTAGCCCAGAAACACCTCGCAAATAACAACGACCCGAAGTGGCAGACTAATTCCAACAGTCTGTTGCTATTCGACAATCACATCTACGTTCCCGAGGCCCAAGACTTACGCTTACACGTGTTATAACATAAGCATGATCACATTCTTTCTGGACACTTTGGAATTAACAAAACCATAGACCACATCAGACGCGACTACAATTGGCCTGGCATGTGCTCATTTGTTAAAGACTACTGCAAGTCCTGCACGACGTGTATGCGGAATAAATCGCAATGTCACAAGCCATATGGATTACTCAAACAACTTCCAGTGCCAGACAAACCCTGGAACTCGATATCCATTGACTTCATTGAGCAGCTTCCCACATCCTCGGGATTCACGGCCATCCTAGTCATAGTCGACCGCTTCACCAAACAGTCTATCTTCATTCCTACTTCCGTCACCATCACTTCCTCTCAGCTCGCAGAACTCTTCGTACTTCACGTATTCTCCAAACACGGCATTCCTTCTCACATCACTTCAGATAGAGGCTTGGAATTTGTGTCCCACTTCTGGCGTTCTCTCGGGAAGGCCCTTTACATGAAGTTGCATTTCACCTCAGGCTATCACCCAGAAGGCGATGGCCAGACCGAGTGTACTAATCAAACATTAGAACAGTACCTCCGTGTCTATTGCAACTATCAACAAGACAACTGGGCCCCGCTATTACCCCTTGCAGAGTTTGCCTATAACAATGCTCCCAGTGCCACCACTGGAATCTCGCCTTTCTTTGCCAACAAAGGTTACCATCCCAATCTCGCCATTCACCCTGAACACAACCTTGCTTCATCACAAGCACAAGACTTCATAGTTGACCTGGACGAGTTGCACCAGCAACTTCGAACCAACATCCTCGATGCTCAACAAATGTACCAATCCTCAGCTGACGCCAAACGACTTCCATCTCCAGACTTTGCTATTGGCAGTCTCGCGTTTATCAAAGCCAAATTTCTCAGGACTACCCGTCTTGCGAAAAAGCTAGCTGAGAAGTTTTTGGGTCTATTTGAAATCATTGCACGTCCCGGTACTCACTCTGTTACTCTGAAACTCCCAGGCTACATGAACGCAGTACATCCTGTATTCCACGTTTCAATGCTTGAGCCAGCCACTCCTAATCCCATTCCTAATCGCATTCAACCACCTCCGCCCCCAGTCATAATTGACGGCGAACCCAAATTCGAGATATCCGAGATCCTGGACTCGAAAATCGATAATCGATGTACGGTGTGTAAATTATTGTACTTAGTGCGGTGGGCAGGATATGAAGGCACAGATGAAGAAACTTCATGGCTCCTTGCAACAGAACTCAACCATGCTTCAGAACTCGTTCAAGACTTTCACAAGCTGTATCCAGACAAACCTGGACCATTACCCATTCCATAAGCACCTCGCAATTTCTCTTCCGTTCACTCTCGCTCATTCCGTTCATTATCACTCTCGCATTTCAGTTCCGTTCACTCTGTCTTCAAGTTCAAAAAAAAAACCCCTCAATTCCGATTCACTCTTTTCAACTCGCAATTCAGCTTCTTCTTTCCGTTTTCAAGTTCTCTCAGTTCCGATTCCGTCATTTCTTATTCCAATTCAACTCTTATTTCCGAACCTTCAATTTTCACGCTCAAGTCAAATTCAAACAAAAGAAAATACAATAAAATCCATTCCTATTCTACAATCCTAACTCTACTTCTTCTCTATCTTCATCCCACTCATCAAAAACACTCCTCGGATTTCCAGACCCCGAAGCCCAATTGGCCCAAGTACCTGGCAGCCTAGGCGGTACCCGCACTATGTTTGCACTGGTTGACCGGTACCCTATTTGCAGAGACAAATTCCTAACCTCCGCTCGCAATTCTTCATTCATGGCCCGCAACTCGGCATTTTCATGCTTGCTGTCAGCCACCTCACGTCGAAGCTCATTGATGGAGTGTTTGAGCTCCACCAGCGCTGCAGTCAGCACAATGACTGGTGAAGGCTGGGGAGGTGCGCGAATGACGGGGGGAGGACCACGGGGGGCGGCGAGGGGAGAGGCGGTGGAGACGGCATTGGCGGTGGGGGAGGAGGGGTTGGAAGAGGTGGAGGAGGAGGTGGCGGCATAGGAGGGGCTGGGGAGGGTGAAGACACTGTGATCTGTGGCGTCTGTGCCACAGAGGGTGGAGGGGATGACTCCTGAGGAGGGATGGGCGGTGGAGGAGGCAGTGGGGAGTGAGGATCAGGGAGAAAAAGAGGGGTACGCGCCCTGGATTCCAACCTCGGCCTTTTCAAGGCACCTGCACCATCATCATGTTCTTCTGGCATACCTTCCCTTGCTTGCTTTTCCAACCTTGGACTTCCCTCATCCTCGGGATTCTGCTCCTTGACTTTTCCCTTTCCCTTCCTCTTACTCGTACCACGACCCCTCTCGTTGATACTGCAACCCACACCCCTCTCACCACACCACACGCACGCACCCAAGTCCAAGTCCAAGTCCCATTTCCTCAGGCACGTGTTGCCTCGCTTTTTGCAGTGACCGCAAGGCTTCTGGATGACGCATCCATGAGACCAGGGTGTACGGTCATCTTGTTCACCCAGCTTCGCCTTTTGATAAAAGACGCTGTTCACATCACCCTCATCATACCTCATCTGAAGACGGGCATACTGCAAAAAACAATATCAGTTAAAAAGTCAATTCCGAGACAACATTCTTACTCACCTTCGCACTTTTCGAATTTGCCCCTTCGATCCAGGGATCTCACACATCAATGTGCTCTTGTTCAAGCAGCGCCTGGCTGCGCTCGATGGTAGACGACGATGGGGATGGGACGACGACGGGGAGGTTATTTTCACCTCAGAGATAGGTGGTGATTGGCGAAGGGTTGAGACCCATAAGCTTCTGCACATAGGCAGGGTTGACGTAGTAACCTTCCATTGGTGATGTCGACGATGGTTACCCCCCAAACTCCCTCACGGCCACTCTTATACACTTTCGCATTTCCAAACTCCAACGGGGCCACTGCTCTAGAACTTCATTTCCGCGGCCTCATGGGACTCAGCCGTAAGGGGGGGATACTGTCAGGAACCGTACACCAGCATGCCTGACTATTCATTTCAACCCAACTCCACCTCGCTCGCTTATCCAACCATACGCCCACAGCCCACGGACTATATGCACCTCGTGTATCCATCTTAGCGTCACATGCTCCTGTCAATTCACTCCACTCATTTATGTCACACTCCATATGCTCGCTATTCCATTGTCTTCATTTACGTTTAATATCCTTTCATTTATGTTTCATTCCGTTTTCAACTATTTGCAATTCCGCTCAGTCTTTCATATCCAATTTGCTATTACGTTCCTTAGGGTAACTCTGTTGGGAATCGGAGTGACACATCACTCCACAATGTCACGGAGGAGATCATTATTTGGGGCGTAGTATTTCTGTTCTCGCTTTTCACGTTCCTCGGCTTTCTCATTCTATTATAGGAATCTCTTCGACCTCTAATAGATTAGAAAGTAGTATAAAGATCTTGTACTCAGTAGTTCAGTCTTCAGTCAGATAATCAACCTTGATTTCGACTAAGGTTCCTCTGTTCATTTCTGTCTGCCTCACCTTTACAAAATTGGGGACCGTGCGGTCTAGTGGGTGCAATGCATAACGTTGAAGCCAAGCCCCATTCTGAACCTCGCCATTGTTTGCCTTTGGGAGATTAATAATATTACGACTACGTCCTTTTTCTACAGCCATGTTTCCAACCCCCATTCCTTGAATAACCCCGTGTGTGTGATCGCCATCGTGAATGGCGTCGGAGAGACGCTTGAGAATAGTAAGTCCGCCTCCTTCGGCACAACAGTACCCTGCACCGTTGGCGAGGAAAGGTTTGCACTGGCCCGTCGGGTCGAGACAGCCAGCGAGCTTGAGAGACATGGTAGCTGCTGGCCCGGAGACGGGGGACAGTACATGTACCCCACCTGCGATCGCAGCGCGACACTCGTCATTAAAGCGCGACAAGCATCATTAAATGCGGTCATGGACCCGGAAAAGACAGTATCTATCGAGACGGCAGGACCATGCAATCCGAAGTGATGCCTTACTTGGCCTGCAAGGAAAGCTCGTTGAGTGCGAACCAGGTGGTAAATGTCCATGTCATAACTGTCTGGATCCTGACTCACCCATGTCAGCATTGAATTAGATTCCCTGGCCTGGGCAGCTTACCTTTTGAAAGTCATCGGTGCTTGCTGCAACGTACACACCGAAAGTCGCAGGATCCATAGCAGAACCCTCCTCGGGGCCACTGAACCCTGCATCCTCCAGTGCTTCGTGAGCCACATGAAGAAGAAGTTTCAGCTGCACATCCATGCAGGCGCTATCGCGTTTGCTGACGCCAAAATAGGCTTCATCTAGCCCCGGAGTCTCGTCAAGGAGGTTTGCATGCAAGGTTGTTTTTCCGTCCGGAAAGGTGGAGAACATGGCCTTGAAGGCCTCAGGATCAAACCTGCGCAAAAATCTTGGATCGGTGGCGAGGCACCCATGGAAAGATTTGCGCTGGATGACAACGTCCCAGAGGGATGCAAGACTATCAATGCCTCCAGGAGCCCGGATTCCAACGCCAACAATTGCGATGGGTTCGAATTTAAATGTGGGGAGTGATTTTTTTGGACGGGGAGACCCAAGATCTTCCATGGTGGCGGAAATGGACATTGTCGGGGTGAAGGGATTGTAAACCTTTTAAATAACAAGTCCCCACACAGAATGCAGTCAAACAGTTACCAGTAAGTTATCACCATTGTTTTTCGGTTCTTAAGTGTTTGAGAGTCTTAACAGGTCATCAGACGGGCACTTGTGAAATCTCAATTGATGCGATGCTAGGAATGCGGAGAAGAAACTCACGGTGATAGACGTCGACAATCACGCGCTCCATCATGATACATGTCGCCGCTCACACATTTAAATCTTGGGCCCTGCTTGTCATCCATATTGAATTCAATACACGCCAGACCCACCGGATGACATCATGTAGCGATATAATCATTATAGAGCGGCAACTTCCCATATTGATTCCTCAATTTGAAACCACTGCGGTGAAATTGCATAAGGTGGCGGGAAGGGCTATGAATGAAATCATTTGAACTGACCCTTTCCGAATGTCTGAGAAGACTGAACGCGTTCATGATCCTATACTGTATCACTATTCCCACCTAGGACATACGTGTGGAGCTTGCAATAAACCAAATCAGACTAAAGGAGCGAGGACTTGTACCGTGTATCTTCTTCTCCCAGAGATGATCCGTCAAGGAATGGTATTTAAATGACCTTGAATCCGATTGGTCAATTCTATCTTTGCTGTTTGGCTGTGTATCGTTACTCATCGTTTCAGCGCTTAACAACATTTCGGTAACCGAAAGCTGCGATCCGAATGTACATTGAAGTCACAAATGTTCAATCACCCACAAATATGTTCGAATTCCAAAGTCCCATTATTATCTGCATAATGGAAAAGGGAAACTCAAAGCTTGCCTCTTCGGTGCTTGTTTCTCCCACCCAGACTTACCGGTTCGGCACTATACACAGCCATCACATGGGTTCTCTTCTTTCTGTCTCCATGGGTATGACAATGTGGTAATAGAAGCAAGAAAGTAGGATCTATGATTGATTAGATAGCCAGTCCCCTATTCCGCGAAGCTGATGGTGGAAGAACGTGTGAAGGGCTGTAATCTGATAGGTCCCGTTAATCTTAGTGATTCCGTCATCCTTGGCCATCAACCCGGCTCGCTCAAACCGGCAACGAGAATACACCATGTTTATGTAACCTCCGTTCAATTGTCGTTAGCTTCACCCTCGAGCTCAAACCCCATGTCCGCACCGTCGCCCCTCCGTCAACTATCTCAACTCATTTCCCAGTATGTCGACCAGATAGAAGAACGCTTTGCAGAGTCTGGACTTGAATATCCCAGCCTCGACGTCCCCATCAACCACACGTCAGCGGAAGAGTCTCTAGCACACTCTTCCGAAGTCGCCCACGCCGCCCAGCTTGTGGTTTCTGCGTGCGGTCATCTCGCTGCAATCCTGAAGCCGCCAGGTTTTTCACTTTACGATGCCACCGGCGGTGTGAGTCTCGCTATCACAAAATGGCCGTATTGTGTCCGATATATGACATTCTGATTCACAGTACCATATCGCTACTGCTATAAGAGTAGTTCGCCAAGGCAACATAGTAGAAATATTGCGAGAATATGGTTACAAGGTAATTGGTTGTTCTTACCTTCTATCAATGCTAAATTGCCCATATCCGACAGGGCGCGCATGCGAAAGAGATTTCTAAAAAAACTGGTCTGCCACCTGTTAAAATTTGTAGGCTATCCTTCAAATGTTGACACGGTTTGAAGCTCATTACTTTTCACCAAAGCACGTGTGCTACGTTTGCTTGCTACACATCACATTTTCCGAGAACTGTCCCCGGATGTGTTTACCAACAATAAACTTTCCTCGATGATGGAAATTGAGAAACCCTTCGATGCCATCAAGGGAAAGTAGGTTTTTTCCAATCAATTTTTTTTTCTTTGGCACAATGAACATCCATTAGCACGTCATTATTCTCAACTCATTCCACCTCTGATTTTCTTTCTGGAGCTAACCTTTGATTCAAGCCCTCTCGATAAACACCTCGGTACTTCTGGAGTGGCAGCTCTCATGGAGATCCTGTGAATTTCCTCACTCGTCATGAATTATCCGAATTCTGACTCTCCTCCTAAATTATCCACCAGCTCAGAAGACGTGTTCAAAGGCTCCTGGTTTATACCAGAGACACTTTTCGACCCAATCGCTGGCCATTCAGATGCCACCGAAGATGCTCCTGTGGCAGTGAGTCAATATTCGACTTTTCTCTATTTCCTGCCTTCATTCCCCACTGGCAGCGTGCCTTTAATTTCAAAGGCACAATGTACGAATGGTTAGAACGGCCTGAAAATAAGCTCCGTTTCCACCGCTTTAGCATGGCTATGGAAGGTGTTACCAAGCTGGACCCCCCAGGTGCAATGTTTAATGGTGAGAGGATATAACGTCCAGTTTAATCCTATGTCCCTGAAACGTCTTTTCCCCACCACACCCTGCTTACTCTTTCTTGAATCAACTAGGATTTGACTGGTCTCAATTAGAGCCGCAAAGTGTTGTGGTCGATGTAGGCGGTGGAATTGGCTCGGCTACGATGGAGATCGCCAAGAAGTTTCCTGAATTAAGCTACATCGTGCAAGATAGACCGGTTGTGATGGAACATGCAATCGAGGTGAATATTGACGAAATACACCTTGAAATCCTCCTCTGAAAAACGTGATACGAACCTGTCAGTACTGGACGCGTGAACTGCCTAATATGTACGAGAATGGATCTGTGAAGCTTCAAGGTCAGTCAATGGTCCGCGTATCTGATATCTGTTCATTCTGACTCTTCAGTGTGATTGCCCTCAGTGCATGATTTTTTCAGCCCTCAACCGATCAAAAACGCTGCGGTGTTTTTGTTGCGCATGATTATGCATAATTATGGATACGAAAGGGCAAAAATGATTCTCAAGCATCTTCGAGAAGCAGCGCTTCCGACGACGAAGCTGGTCATTATAGATATAGTAACTCGATCATTATCACTATTCAAAATACCACACAATGCTCATTCGTACTCACACTTACGTTTCACTGTAGATCGTTCCCTATACATGTCTTAACGATAACGTGGCGCTTGGGAAGAGCATTCCAGGCGCGGAGCAAACCCTGCCTCCTCCTCCCCTCCTACCCAGCTTAGGCACAGCGAACACGGTTCCCTATCTTGCGGACTTTCATGTAAATCTTTTCTTTCTTTCTTATGTTATTATTATTATTCAAGAAATTTTTCTTCCCATTTCACTCGCCATGTACAGATGTATGTGGTACTAAATGCCGAGGAGAGGACGCTGGGATCACTGATGGATGTTACGAGGGATTCAGGCTGGCAGATTGAAAGGATTTTCACGATACCAGGGTCGTCGTATAAACAGATTGTAGCTGTTCCACTGTGAACTCATATATTGACGCTGGGTTTGTATCAATGAGGGATGTTGCACTTGACCGGTGGGAATTCTCGCCGCAGTACGCTTGCTTGCTCTTCGCGGTGATGGGATACTGACTCCCTGGCGGCATCGACCCATCATGGGACTTGTTTGGCTGCCATTATATTTCTTGAACTATATAGAAAAAATTCCTTTTTTGTTTCATGTAGGATTTCCATCTAATCTCCCAAGTTGAGATCACACTCCTTTCAGAGGTTATTACCCCACATCTTGCAAACATGAGTTGAGTCAATTATGTATCAAAGGGAGAAATATATACCTGCATGATGAGCTGAGAACATTTCACAAGTCAAGAAACAGCCTTCACTGTCTGCATGAGTTACAGTAGCTACAGTAGTGCAAAAATTGGCTGTATCTTTAATAGAATTGGAAATAAATCATCTGTTATCCTGAAGATATTATCATGAAAATTGGCAATATATTGACTACATCTGAGTCATATATTATGCAATTTGTTTGGGATCTAAGCACATAAGCAATAAAACAAAACAGCCACTGAATGTTCATGTTATTGTTTGATCCAGACCTAATATTTCCTGACTTTCTCTGATTTAAATGTATAATCGGCATAATGGAAAAATTGTGAAAGACTTATTAGCACATGTCACAAAGAAAATTCAGTAGTCACATTCTGGTTCCATGGGGGCTATTTCTGCTTATGTAAACCTAGAAGCTCAAGTAATCAACTCTTAACTTAATGGGGTCAAAAAACTATACTAAAAATGACTACTTTTTTGAAAAAAAAAAAAAAAAATACTAGGTAGAATGGTTGCCATTGGCACAGTTCAGCTATAATGACAAGATCCAAGTGTCGACAGGGTACTCTCCATTCTACTTAAACTATGGACAGCATCCAAGGAAGTCCACAGAGCCACAATGGGAGACAGAAACAGAGGCAGCAAATGTGTTTGAGGGAAGGATGAAGAAGATAAGAGAGGAGGCAGCAGCAGTACTAAAAAAGGGAGCATCAGATATAAAGAAGTATTATGACAAAGGAAGGCAAGACATATCACAATATTAGGTAAAGGACAAGCTTTACTTGGAAGGCCTTAATGTCACCACCGACCGACCCTCAAAACAACTAGAAGACAGATGTTATGGCCCATTCCCAATTGTGGTGAAATTGAGAGAACATGCCTATAAACTGTGACTACCCCTCAATTGGAAGAACATCCATCCTGTGTTTAATACTGTCCTTATATGTCCTGACCAAACACCCACATCCTCCATACAATAAAAGCCAAGACCCCCTCCACCAGTGATGACACCAAAAGGAGTGGAGTATGAAGTAGAAGAAGTTGTGGACTCCAGAATGCATAGGGGATTGCTGCAGTATCTGGTGAAGTGGGTTAGGTACCCCAGAGAAGAGAATTTGTGCATGCCAGAGAAGAATATGAGGAATGCAAGACAGAAAACACAACAGTTCCACAGGCGATTCCCAGCCACACCCAGGTGCATAGGCCACATCTTCCACAGACTACCCTTCCACCCTCCAAACACCCTAGAATGCAGGTGACATGCAAGAGGATGCATGATGTAATGATGCACAGAGGCACAGGTGATGCATCTGGAATGGTGTGCAATTGTGAGGTGTGGGTGGCATCCAGAAGGCTGTTGCTGCCAAGTACATGTTCCAAGTGTTAAAACTATAGCGCAGATTAATTCAGTCAACTGAAAAGAAGACTCATATTGCATGCAAG
>QLPI01001639.1:0-25319 GCA_003314275.1 Chroogomphus rutilus
TAGTACACGACAGACGGATGGGTGGACTGATATTGTCCAGACTGAAAGAAAATCTAGTATCTTCTGTGCTTGTTAGCGAACAGAACTAGAACAAGGAGGATTCGAAAAGGAGACATAATCATAAGAAGTTTCAAATATACTGTGAACTTGATTCTGATGATCAAGTATGCCGGACAGATTGCCGAGGGTGGAGCGTTGCCTCCAGTTTGGCAGAAAGGGATGGTGTCCAAATCTATGCTGGTATTGATTCGGAAATACTGAGCTTGGATTCGTTTTGTTGGGTGTTCCTTCCAACAATAAGATGATCCGATGAAGCTGCGAGCAGATCCTGATTCAAAACAGTTAGAAGGGGTTACCAAGGAACCCGGTTCCGAGCAAGAAGGATGAAAGGTGATTAAAAGGGTGTCTTGAAAGACCATATTCGTAAACCGTGAGTGCACGGGAAGTAGTGTGATTCTGGGTATACTGTCAGGAGCCGGATTCTGACGGACTTCGGTACTGCCGAAGGGTATTGTCGAAAAGGTCGGGTGGACTATGGCCAAGTCCTGCAGGCCAAGAGTAGTGGCGTTGGCTTCAACGTACTCGTGCGTTGCGCCCTACTTGCCGTGCGTGCCACTGTATTTGCAACAGACAGATACTCAGGGGGATGCTGAAGATGCCGGCCTGAGTCGAGGACTTAACAGAGAGGAAGAAGGTAGAAGGGCCTAAGCCTAGTCGATACCCAGAATGAGGAAATAAGTACATGCATGTCCTACTTATATAGGTTAAGAAGCGACATGTGGAATAAGGAATGTGGGACAACAAGGTATGCAGAGCAATGTGGTTGTTGTCCACAACGAACAAAATTAGAACAAGGAATGCAAAGCGGGGATAGAACAATAAAAGGCAGTATAATAGGATGGTGACTCGAAAGGGGACAATAAGGAGTGGCCGGATATAAAACAATGGGTCGCGTCCGAGGATAATACAAGGACGGGGAGTCCCGAGGTGAAAACGAGCCGAGGAGTACGGATGGCGAATGTGCCGAGCCGGGACTGGCGCACCAAGTGTTATGCATGCAGCGCGGACACTTGGTCGTGGATATAGAGTAATTGCTCGGTCGGCACTGCCGGCGGATGGGTCTCGGTACATGGACTTGACAATTCCTTGTTCTAATTTTGTTCGTTGTGGACAACAACCACATTGCTCTGCATACCTTGTTGTCCCACATTCCTTATTCCACATGTGCTTCTTAATCTATATAAGTAGGACATGCATGTACTTACTTCTTCATTCTGGGTATCAACTAGGCTTAGGCCCTTCTACCTTCTTCCCTTCTGTTAAGTCCTCGACTCAGGCCGGCATCTTCAGCATCCCCCTGAGTATCTGTCTGTTGCAAATACAGTGGCATGCACGGCAAGTAGGGCGCAACGCACGAGTACGTTGAAGCCAACGCCACTACTCTTGGCCTGCAGGACTTGGCCATAGTCCGCCCGACCTTTCGACAACACCCTTCGGCAGTACCGAAGTCCGTCAGTATCCGACTCCTGACACTTTAGTTGGCCATGGAGTGCTAGGCCAGAAATATCTGTCAAGTACACATACTAAGTAACCGGTAACTCAGCAGTGCCAACCGAACGATTAGTCTAATTCCATGTGCAAGTGACCAAACCACATACAAGTCACTTGGTATGTTGGTCTCGGCTCGGTACATTCATCATCCACATTCCCCATTCCTATCCCTCATCTACTCTTCCCCCACTCATTATCCATTAATCTCCACCCTGCTTATCCCTTATTTCTCAGCCCATTACACTTTGGGACATTACTTTATTGTTTAATCCTTGGCCATGACCCTATTGTTTTATATTTGGTCATTTTCTTTTATCCTATTCTGGTCCACATTTCTAATATCTTATTTTCATTGTTCTATTCTCATTTACATTCCTTTATTCTATTTTTGATCATTGTGGACAATACTTCCACATGCTCTCCATACCTTATTGTTCTCCATTCCTTATGCCACCCTGACTCTACATCTTGCTTCTTAACCTATATAAGTAGCACAATGTATGTGTAAGGGCAACCTACTCGGGTACTGATTCCAGTACCTGCTGGGAGACCAACAGCAGGACCACAGCCCTGTGACCCACCCAGGGCCTAACCTAGGGACTTGAACCCTAAGTTTACCCACAGGAACTACCAGACACTGGTAGGGAGGTCCAGAAGTAAATATATAAAAATCAATGTAGCTAAATACATGTGAGCTGCTTACCTGGTAGGGAGGTCCAGAAGAGAAGAACCGAGGACCCCCTTACCTAAACAGCAACTTTATAGCTACTGTGACTGTGACATAACAAACCTGTCACAGTAAACAAAGAAGACAATAGAAGATTAAGGAAATAATAGAAGTAAAAGGAATAAGGGAACTAAGGGAATAAGGGGAGGAAAAGGAAAGAAAAGGAAATAAAATGGTAGTCCCCTGACATTACCCCCTCTCTAGAATGTGGTGACCTGACACATAGACATAGACACACCCGATCCACTATATACATGCAAGGGATACCAAACCGAACCAAAAGGTGCCCAAGATGGCTACTAAATAGGTACATGAGCATACCCATTTGACTATGCCTGCGATAGCCAGGGGTATAGAACAAGCAATGCTGCTCCTTGGACACAGCAGTCAACTTGAGTGTTGAGAGCAAGAGGTCAAGAGGGCCAGAGTGGTTGGCATTACTGATGTGCCTCAGTTTATTTTTGGTGGCCCACACATGTGAACAGGGCAGGCGAACAGCGGTATACATCCACGAGTATGGACCAAGCTGTACAACAATGCAGCTTACATGGTTTTTGAGGGACATGTGTTGTGCATGTCGAACAACTCTGTGAGCCTTCAGCCACCCTTGGCAGTGTGGATGCATGTGGCAATGTGGCTGAATACCATGTGAGGCCATTGTGGCACAATTTTAGTCAGCAACAAAGACCAGAATGTTACAGGGAGTGCGTCACATGGGCTCAAGATATGACAGGTGACCATTGCATACACAAGTGCAGACTAAGCTGCATGACAAGAACAGCTTACATGACCCCTTGGAACATTTGCTGAGTCAGCAGCAGCTGGAAACAAGCATGGGGGTATAGCCTTGAGGATCTGAATGAAGCCGAGGCAGTATCCAAGTGGCTCTCCCAGTCTCCAGCTCCTTGGCCGTGCAGGCGTGCATGGGGGATATCACTCAGTGAACGCAATGGCTGAGGGTGTCATGACCATACATCGTGCTTTGACTTACTCGGCAGTACCGACCAACCGACCCCCATCCACATCATTCCACGGTGTACGGTTTCGGTTCGGTACACCCGGTTTATCACCCGGTTCATCATCCTCTTCCCCAACCCCCATTCTTTGTCATCCCTACACTCCCTTCCTTTCCCCCTCACTCGTTTACCCACGGGATGTTCACTATTCCCTGCCACTCACTCACGGCCCTATTGTTTTATTCTCGGGCATTTCTTATTGTTCTATTTCTTTCCCATATCCTCACCGCTTATATTTCATTGTCTTACCCTCTCATTATTCTATTCTAATCGTTGTGGACTATACCTCCATGTGGTCTTCATACCTTATTCTTTTTTCCATGTCTTATGCCACCCTTATTCTACATTCCGCCTCTCAGCCTATATAAGTAGTTGATACGTGTACATAGTTCCCCAGTCTGAGTATCAACTAGGCTTACACCTCCCTACTCTCCTCCTTCTGTTCAGAAGTCCTTACTCAGGCCGACATCCTCGGCATTCGCCTAAGTATCTGTTCTCGTTACAAGTTAGTGGCACGCACAGGAGGCAGGGCGCAACACACGAGTACATTGAAGCCAAGCCACCCTGACTGGCCTGCAGGACTTGGCCAGTTCCAACAGTACCCTCGGTAGTACCGAGTCCTGACAGAGGGTCAACTGCCAGGGGATGTACAAGTGTTAGCACTGGAGTATTGCTGGCGATCTCATAAGGGCATTCATTGGGGCTGAAGTCATTCATGATGAGTGACTGTGGTGCCTCACCGACTTCTCTGATGGTGCATGTGATAAAGGTGGTGGGTACACATTGAGCAGGTCATGCTGGTAATACAGCATGAGCTGCATGGGATCGACTACGAGGCAAGTGTACAGCCATCAGCATGAGGGCATTGCAGGCAGTTACTCAAGGGCATTGGTTGATATAGACATCATTGGCGATGAACGAACCACAATGGTTTGCCAACTCTGGTGTCTATTGCTGTGATGCATGTGGTGGCAACTGCGCTGAGTGCTGGGAATGAGTGGGAGGGCATGCACACAGCTCATCTTTATCCGCACAGGAGCAGTACAATGGCAATCAAAGTGATACCAACCGAGGGTCTGGGCTGCAGCATATCAAGGCACCCATGTCCCGTGCGAGGGATCGTGCTCAGTGGTGCCAGAGATCACCACCATTCATTGGTGCACATCTGAATGGTATATGGGAGGAGTAGGATGGAGGACTCAGCCAGGACAGGACACAGTGGGTGGTGGTGACTAGGAGGCAATTGCAGTGCGTGGCTGGCTTCTGTGATGTCTCATTCACATTGTCAGGACAGAGGGGAATGGCGGGTGTGGCTTACATGACCTCTCTGGGGGTGTTCCTAGAATTGGTGGCAGCAGTGGGGATCGATGTCAGGAGTGTTGACCGAGCACTGTTAGGTGAAAACACAAGTGCAGATGCCACGAAGGGGAGACTTGCTACTGACAATCGACGGTGACACCATGGGGCTGTTGCTGCTCATTTGAGTGCTACCATGGTTAACAACGCCAACAGAAAGGAGTGGGCAAGCGGGTCATGCATGTCCAGGCAATTTGTGACAGAGGTCTGGGAACGAGATGCATTGGGGTGACAACAGTCATACTGCCAGGCTGAAAAAGCGCTTATTATACTTGTTGGCAGTCACGGTAGGGTGACCAAGGCTAGGGATGGCTGTGGATGGAGACAATCATTTCAGCCTCTTGATCTTGTTACGATTGATGCCATCCTTGAGCTCAGCTAGAAGAAGTGCAGCAAGCAAGCATTGACTTCGAGTCGCATGCATGGTGACATGCCTTACTGTATCCCCCAATCATCTTTAGCAATACTGCAACTTCCCATGCAGCTGGCAAAACACCCACCACCTCGGTCTGAGTCACACAAACCGTCCTCTTCTCCTACTACACTCCGCACCTCAAATTCCATCTCCATACCGGCAGACTTCCCATCCCAGCCTGAACACCTCCACTCATTCGGTAGCATGCAGCCAGCTGTCACAACCTGTCCAAGCACATCCGCAGCCAGTAACTATAGAGAGCATGTGGGGGGCACTGCCTCGAGGCTGCTAGATGAAAGTGCTGGTATGAGCACTGCCGAAGGGAGCCCACAATGCAGCACTTGCTATGGGATAGGGTGTAGCTGCATCTCATAGTCAGATGGAGGATGATGGGGCTTTGCAGGTGGTCTAGCTGTTGGGGATCATGGGCCATAAGTGGGTGTACAGGTGTTGGCATTGCAGGCATGTATTGAGTGGGATGCAGCGGTCATCCACCACATACTGTGTGAGGAGTGCAGACTCATGTGGTTTCAGTATGGGGCCTCTACATTGAATAGCAGGTGCAAGTGGGGAGTGCACATGCACACAGCCCTCCATCAGCTATGACAGGGGCAGCAGTGGTGGTAACCAGGCACAAGCACAGGGTCTCTGCTTGGGTCTGGTTGGTTCTGACAGATACCATGCATGCACGAGAGGTGGTCGAACTACATCAAGTGTTAGAGCAGGATCGGCATCATCATGGACCATCCAAGCCTGCAGGCATCAGCCATGTACTGGGGGCACCATGGTGTGGTTATGCTCTAGGATGGCAGAGGGAACGGAGGATGACTGGTGGCACTATCGACAATGATGGTGAACCAAATGGGGCTGTGGGCCAGCATTGATTATGGGGTTGCCCCTTCGGGGCTGCTGGACGAGAGCACAGGTGCAGGTGCTGCTGAAGTGGGGCAAGCGAGTGGCTTGGATGGTGCTATTGCAACTTGGTTGAGGATGTGTGAATCGTCTTGACAGTGCCATGGATGGATGTTTGAGTGTTGGCATGCATAAGAGAAGCAGCATATGCAGATCTGTCAGAATGTCAGGTCAGGAAACCTGCCATAGGCACTTGTCATGCCGATTGTTATCTCCATGCCTATCATCCAATATATAGCTCAGGAACAGCATTTGTGCATGGCACTCCTCCAGGTTGTTATGGCCCATGCCGCCAAACAAACCCACATTAAACCCCACAACCACCCGCACCGTTTCTGGGACTTTTCCGATCGCTCAAAGACTGAATAACCGATTCCAGATGTCCGATACATCATTCTGAGGTTCCGCAATTCCGAACCTCCGAAGACTCCAAAGTCAAGGTTCCGCTCCTTTGATAGACGACATGCAGGATCATCGCATACCTCACTCCTTGTTCTTTGTTTTATATTGCCCCTTGTACTCTCTTCCCCCCCTTGTCTTTACTCGGTAAAAGATAGTACAAGAACTAGATACATGTATATAAACCACCAGTCGACTGGACTATTCACCAGTATGAATATCGACTTAATTTTGCATCGTAGTTTCCGATTAGGTTCCGGTAAACCTTCCGACTCTCCGAAATTAGGGACAGATGATTGAGGAGGGTGCAACACATAAGTTGAAGCCAAGTCCCAGCGACCTCGAACCACTCGTACCACCCTATACCATGAACAGTCCCAAGACCCCTGGCATTCCCGACTTCCATCTGCTCCGATTCTGATTCCGATCCTGATCCTTCACCCCCACCCTTGGAATACGAACCCCCCCTTTGGGACCCTTTTGGAACCCCCGAAAACCCTTCCGGAAGTCTCTAGCCAAGTGCCGACATGCAAATTTAACAGAGGTCAACTTGTAGTTGTAGTTGGTTGACCATAATACTATCCTGCTTGACTCCACCCATGGTTGGCAGTGTCAGCAGATGTGTTTCAGTGTCAAGCATCGGTTACTGATGGACTTCGGTACTGCTGAGGGGTGTTGTCGAAAGGTCGGGCAGACTATGGCCAAGTCCTGCAGGCCAAGAGTAGTGGCATTGGCTTCAACATACTCGTGCGTTGCACCCTACTTGCCGTGCGTGCCACTGTATTTGCAACAGACAGATACTCGGAGGGATGCTGAGGATGCCGGCCCAAGTCGAGGACTTAACAGAAGAGAAGAAGGTAGAAGGGCCTAAGCCTAGTCGATACCCAGAATGAGGAAGTATGTACATCCATGTCCTACTTATATAGGGTAAGAAGCAACATGTGGAATAAGGAATGTGGAACAACAAGGTATGCAGAGCATGTGGTTATTGTCCACAACGAATAAAATTAGAATAAGGAATGCAATGCGGGGATAAAACAATAAAAGACAGGATAATAGGATGTGTCCAAGGATAGGTCAATAGGAGGTGCCAGACTATAAGACGAGGCTGGTAACTGAGGATAATACAAGGGGAGAAAGTGCCGAGGTAGGAGAGATTGGAGGGTGAGGTGGACCAAGGAGTGAGGAGTAGGCGTGGGATGGGAATGAGGAAGGTGACCGATATGTGTGTCTGGCCGAGAACAACTCATAGAATGGTTTGTACTTGGTTACTAATGGAGTATTTTAGTCGGTACCACCGAGTTACCGGATCCTCGGTACGTGTACTTGACATTCAGGGCATGCATTATCCCTAAGTAAGTGGTAGTGTGAGATTGCATGGGGACACCATTTGACAGATGCAGTGGTCAAGGATAGATGGCGGGCCACCTTCATAATTGAGAGGAGGCCGCATGTCATGCACAGGCAGGTGGTATGAGGCATCATGGGGCAATCGGTCATGCAAGGGAGTCATCAATGTGGCCATTGTTGGTGACGAGCAGGTCGCAGCACCTCATCAACTTCTACACCCTTCACCCCAATAGTGCATGTTGGATCCACATCACTTTGGTGCGAGAGTGACAGATGGTCATGCAGTCTTCAAGTTTGGTGTGGTGGGCCAAAAGGAGAGGTGCACAATGCACGCAGCTTGAGTGAATCAAACTGCAACTCATGGAGAGACCTCCGTAGGTCTGGGATGGTCACCCAATATGCAAATGGTAAGTGTACTGATCTCAATCAGGCTCTGGCTGCACAGGGGTGCACAAGAAGGTGCACAGATCATCATGTCACAAGGCATGGTGCTGACCAATCAAATAGTCATTGTGGTTGGTAGGACACACCATGATGCTGCTGGAAGGACATTGCAAGTGGCAGCACCGGGTGCAGTCACAGGCACAGTCAACACACCATTCACCTGTGTCGGCATGACAGTGAGGGTCAATGGTACAGCTGGCATGGTGTATAGCTTGCTCATCAAGCTCAGCATTCAAGACACATGGCTGTTACACAAGGGCATCACACCAAGAAGGAAGAGGGCCTATGGACAGCCCATGGAAGTTGTGGGCACGATCCACATGAGGCCATGTGGGGTCTCTACAAGGGGCGGTGCAGTCAGCATGTGAGTGGCATCACTTGACCAACACTGCAGTCAGGATCAATTTCAGGATACTACCTCAGGACATGGTGGATGATTCCAGATGTGGGAATTGCTGGAGTAGGCATCATATATGCTGGAGGGTACATGGCAGAGGCCTTGGATGCAACAGCCTCTACATCATCATTGGGTGAGGGATGCCCTTGGGGTACCAGGATAGAGAAAACATGTCTAGCATGCCTTATGGAAAGGTGGAGGCCTGTTGCAAGCCTCCAAGGCTATTCGCTGTCAACAGCGAGTGTGTGACGTGGCATCATCATGGGCTGCATCAGTGGTGTTGCTTGTCAGGTTGCCCATCTAGCAGGCTGAGGAGTAAGGTTGGCATGGTAGAGTCGTGCTGTGGGATGAGGATTTGGTTGGGGTGAGGTATGAAGGTAGTTTGAATTAAGAAGGTGGTTGTGAGATGGGTGGTATGGGTTGTAGAGTAGCATAGTAGGGGATTCTTGTTGGGTCATGATTTTATTCCCCTGCATTTGTGTTTTGCACTTGCATCTTTGTTTCTCTTTTGCGCTTTTCTCTTTTGCATGTGCGTTCTCTGGCGCTTAAAATAAGCGCCCATAACGACCACCATTGCACACCTTTGGGCCTTGTCTTTAGCATCCATATTGACAAGCCCCAAAGGCCATTGTTGCTCTCTGTGTGTGACAGTTAAGAGTCTCTAGACCTTCCCTGCCAACAATTCTTGGCATGTAGAAACACTAGGATGACAAATATAAGAGGAGTATCAAAGAAGTTGAGGTTGGAAAAGGGTTTATGGTGTTGCCTTGGCCTTCAGTGGACGGTGCACCCTATTGCAGGTTACACAGCAATTTATAGTGTCATCCAAAGTGGTCCACTCTCTCACTCACTGAGCTGTCCAGCTATCACCATTCCTTCTGTAAGTAAAAGTATGATACTGGACTTCCACCTGGATGGCACGAGGAAGCTGAGAAGGAGGAAGGAGGTATGGGGATCTGACAACTCATTTGAGGAAATTCAACTCGCCGGTGGAAGTTCAAGACCCAAGCCCTCGGCCCTCTATTAGAGGGTTCTTCTAATGTAAGGGCAACCTACTTGGGTAATGATTCTAGTACCTGCTGGGAGACCAACAGCAGGAAACATGTTAAATCCACATGTTGGCGCTTAGCTAGAGGCTTCCAGAAGGGTTTCCAGAGGGTTCTGAATGATTTCCGAAGGGGGGTTTGTACTCCGGAGGTGGAGGGACTAAAGGTCGCAGGTTTACGATCAGAATTGGAATGAGGACAGAAGGATGGGAAGCGCCAGGGGTCTAGGACTGTTCATGGTATAGGGTAGTACAAGTGGTTCGAGATCGCAGGGACTTGGCTTCAACTTATGTGTTGCACCTTCCTTAATCGTCTGTCCCTAATTTCAGAAAGTTGGAAAGTTAACCAGAATTGAATCGAAAACTACGACACAGAATTAAGTCGATATTCATACTGGCAAATAGTCCAGTCGACTGGTGACTTATATACATGTATCTAGTCTTTGTACTATCTTTTGCTGAGTAAAGACAAAGGGGGGAAGAGAGACAAGGGGCAATATAGAACAAAAAACAAGGGAGTGAGGTATGCGATGATCCTGCACGTCATTTATCAAAGGAGCGGAACCTTGGCTTCAGAATCTTCGGAGGTTCTGAAATGCAGAACCTGGGATTGATGCATCAGAGTTTAAAAGGTGGTTATTTAGGTTTTAGGCAGTCAAAAAGGTCCCAGAAATGGTGTAGGTGGTTGTGGGGTTTGATGTGGGTTTATTGGCAGCATGGGCCATAACAGTATCCCTCTACTAGAACCGAGCCCTCAAGGTCCTAAGCTTAATCTTGCCATGAATTGAGCAGAGAAGAGCATGGGACTATTTTTTAGGTGTATTGGGATGTAATAGGTGTTTTCTCCGAGCGCCTGTCCGATGCATATATAAGGGGGCTTTTTTCTTCTCCCTGAGTTCCTTTCCTGCCCCCACCCATGTCCGGACTGGAACAGGATATTGAAGCGGAAGTTTTGGAGCAGGTGTGCACTTTCAAAGCCGAATGTGCAGAATGTATTTACTTGATGAGGGAGGAAGGGGTGTGGAAATTGGAGGTCACCTGGAAGATTGGAAAGGATTGGAGGGACAAAGTCCAAAGGCTGGGGGGAAAAACAAAGGGGGCGGATCGGAGGAGGAGGAGAGGGGAGCAGGATCAAGCTGTGGAGCATGATGCCCAGGCTCTTGAGTCTGACCTTTTGGCCAGTCAGGCGGCCAAGGAACCGGAGGATTTACCATCCTGGGGAGGTTTCATTGGCCCATCAGGATCCAAAGATGGGGGTGTTCCACATCAGGAGACTGAGTCCAAAGAATCTTTGGATAGCAGTGACCCTTCAGATGCAGAGTCTGCCTACTTGTCCTCTGGGGGCAATCTAGGGGGTGAGGAGGATGTCTATATCATGCCTGTAGTCAGGACAAGCACTGTTGCAAGAGATGCGGAGAGGAAGCATTAGAGACATCTCGAGAAGGATGCCCAGATTTTGGGGGCACAAAAGGCCTTCGAAAATCAGGTTGCTCGGGATGCGTGGGCAACTGGGAAGCAGGTGGGTCTCGGACCCTTCAAATCTAGTCACTGGGCATTGATTCATCATCAGCCTGACCTGTACCAGGTTGCCAGTCCAGGGATTCCTCCTATGTTGAGGTCGGAACCCTATGATAGGTGTCGCAAACGTGGAGATCCTTGTATATGGACCACGTTGGTCAAAACCTGTGTTCCCAGTCGGAAGAGCAGGGTGAAGTGTGAGGTCGGTAGCATGCCGGTCGTTAAGGGGGTGACCTTGAGAAAGAGGAGGCAGGAGGAGACAGAGGTTCCCGAGGCATCCTCTTCAAAGAAGATGAAGGTCAAGGTACTGGTTCCTCCCCTTCCGAAGGATGGGGGTGCCGCAAATGGTGACATCCTGAGGGAAATCAGGGATGGTATTTTCCCTCTCGGTACCACCTTAAACAGGTTGTCTGATGCTTCTGAGATGCAGAATGCCATCAAGATGGATGGTTGGGATCGTCCAACAAGTGTGTGGGGGCACAGTGGTCCAATCTGGAGTCGTCGGGCAGTGGCGAGTCGGTTGACTCTGGCATGTGGTATGGGGAAGATCATCTCCAAAAAGAAAAGGGCTCCTGGGGGAATGGGTTCGGTGCATGGTGGATGACATGTGACGCCTAGAGCAGGGTGGTTTATTGAACAGGCGGTCCTTGTGTGTGATGCAGAGGGTTCGGCACCTGTGGCAGGGCAACCTACTGAAGACATGGTTCCAGGGGCTGTGGCACTTGCTGTGGGGTTGTTTCCTGATGTGGTGGTTCTGGGGGTTGTGGCGTTGATGGCAGGGCCAGTTCCTGGAGTGGTAGTCCCAGTGCTAGAGTCAAGCAGTGGAGGAGGTGAAAAGGAGATAGATTTTTTCCGACAGCTGGATCCTTCTGATCCTGACCCGGAACATTCTTTGTTTTATGGTGATAATTGACGATGTGTTTATTGATTTGGAATTTTAATGGTTTTTTGTGTCAGGAGCTTGGGGTTGTGGTTGGCATGGTGTTCGTGATAGTCATGCTGATCGTGGTTTTTGTTTTCACCGGATTGTCGCCTGGACAGCGGTGGTGTTGTCGGGATTCAGGGAATGTCCTGCAATTAGAGTCTCAGTTGAATCGTGTTAATAGCTTGTATTAGCATTATAACAAGAAGGGTTCTAGTCTAAGAGGATCTACACATGGTACCGTTTGTCTAAGGGACAGTATGGAATTCCGTGGTGATCGGGGTTCTTCCTGAGCGGAGTTTTTCTGAGGGTCGGATTGAGCACTGAGTGAAAACTGCTTGCTCCATGATGCCAAGAATTAGTTAGGATGAATCTAAATGAGTAGTACTCAATGCCCTGCCGATTGACGGATCATAGTGGGTGAGCGTATGGTCCTTGCAACTATAATTCTGCTGGAGGTTGGAGGGTTGGAGTCGGAGGGTTGGAGTCAGAGGGTTGGAGTTCGGAGGGTCAGAGTCGGAGGGTCGGAGTATTTCTGCAGAAATGGGTCAAAATTGTTTCGACAATTGGTCATGGGGGGTCATATTCCTGAAAAGGTTGGATGTGTTGTTTTTGGTAGAGGGGGGCTCTCTGGTGATTTCCAATCATCGCTCCCAGTAGCAGGCATTGATGGATTGGGACAGGGGGAGGAGTTGGAGCAGGGAGTGGGGTTTTCCTACTCTGGAGATCTTGTCCTTGATCCTGCCAGGGAGTCCGTTGTAGAACTGGCGATGAAATGCAGTATTGCCCCAGTAGATGCGGGTGGCTAGTCGATTGAATTCGACAACATATTTCATGATGCACTGGTTATTGCGCATGCGGAGGTTCTTGAGGTCTGCTTTGGCCTCTCCTTCTGGGTCATAGGGGCCAAAGTTGGTTTTGAGTTTGTTCATGAACTCCTCATAGTCATGGAGCCAGTCTGTCGGGGACGGAGAGGGCTGGTTCAAACCAGTCCAGGGTGGTACCGGTCAGATACAACAGTATGTAGGTTACCTTGGCACTGTCGGTGTCGAAAGCATCAGGGCGGTCACGGAAGTTCAGACTACACTAAGAAGGCTTGTAGTTTCCTCGAATTGGATCCATCAAAGGTATCTGGATCCCGGACCTTGGCAGCATGGGGGGCTGATCTTCTGGGGCCGGCTAAGTTGCTTGCCAGCATAACGAGGGCCTGAGTGAGAGTGGGCACAACATTGGGTCCTAAGGTGAGGGCCCCTCCTGGGTGTGCAGGAGGTGGTGGTGCTATGGCAGGTGTTGCAACATAGGGTTGGGCAACAGGGGGTGGTGCAGCAAGCGGAGGTATGAGTGGTGGTGCAATGAGTGGTGATGCTACGGGTGGTGGTACCATGGGTGGAGGTACGAAGGGTGGTGGTATGTAGGGGGGAGATGCAAATGGGGGTGGTGTCAATGAGGTTAATAGTGCTGCTGAGGATGGTCCTGAACTGAATTGCATCTCTGAGGGTGACAATTGTTGAATCGCCAGGGGGTGGTTCACAAGGAATGGGTTGGTCAGATTTGGATGCAGGTCTTGATCTGCATGTGAGAATCCAGAGGTGGATGAAGGTTCTGGGGGGTGTGCTGGGGTCTGAGGTATCTGGAAACTTGGTCCGGGGGCAGACAGTTCTCAGGGGACGGATGCATGGTGGGCAGATGCTTGGGTAATTGTCTGCATGGCTTGCAAACATATGATAGGTCTCATGCTTTATGACGATCAGGAGTGTGAGTACAAATATACTGTTGAATCCACATGTTGGTGCTTAGCTAGAGGCTTCCAGAAGGGTTTCCGGAGGGTTCCAAATGATTCCGAAGGGGGTTCGTACTCTGGAGGTGGAGGGACTAAAGGTCACAGGTTCACGATTGGAATCAGAATAGGGATGGGAGGACAGGAAGCGCCAGGGGTCTAGGACAGTTCACAGTATAGGGTGGTACAAGTAGTTCAAGATTGCAGGGACTTGGCTTCAACTTATGTGTTGCACCTTCCTCGATTGTCTGTCCCTAATTTTGGAAAGTCAGAAAGTTAACCAGAATTGAATTGGAAACTATGATACAGAATTAAGTTGATATTCATACTGGCGAACAGTCCAGTTGACTGGTGACTTATATACATGTATCTAGTCTTTGTACTATCTTTTGCCGAGTAAAGACAAGGGGGGGAAGAGAGTACAAGGGGCAATATAGAATGAAAAACAAGAGAGTGAGGTACGCGATGATCCTACACATCGTTTATCAAAGGAGTGGAGCCTTAGCTTTGGAATCTTCGGAGGTTTGGAAACGCAGAACCTTGGATTGATACATCAGAGTTCAGAAGGCAGTTATTTAGGTTTTGGGCGGTCGGAAAGGTCCCAGAAATGGTGTGGGTGGTTATAGGGTTTGATGTGGGTTTATTGGTAGCATGGGCCATAACAAAACACCACAGCCCTTTGATTTAAAAACTCTCCTCAAACTCAGCAGAACATCCTAACACCATCATCAGGATGGTCAAGCTGCCAGAATTCACAAGCTGGAGCCCTTTAATGGGACTGACCCAAAAAAGCTAAAAGGTTTTATCTTTCTTTGCAGGATGAATTTCTGTACCTGGCCCAACTTGTTCCCTGATGATAGACAAAAGGTCAACTACATTGTCTCTTATCTGAAGGGAATGGCTTTAGAATGTTTCGAGCCTTACCTGACTGGTAATCCAAATACAGAACCTCACTGGACAAGTGATTTGAAGCTATTTATCAATGAGTTACAGATCAACTTTGGCTTGTGGGAAGAACAAGCTGATGCTGAGATGGCTCTCGAGAAGCTAACCATGTAGGACAATCATAAGGCTACCAGGTATTTTGTAGAATTTTACAGGTTTGCAGCTGTTGTCAACTACAATGACAATGCTCTCCTCTCTAAGGCATACATGGCACTGCTGAAGTACATCAAAGATGGCCTCATCCACTTCAACAAACCCTGTACACTCAATAACCTTTGAAACCTTGTTCAAAGGATTGACATGAGATATTGGAAATGAAAGGCTGAGCAATCTCTGGAGGACAGTAATGAGCTGAAGAAATATTCAAAATCAGACAAGTCTGGCAACAGATCCACCTCGGACAACCCCCAGCAAGGTAACAGCTGTCAAGCCCGCAACACTGAGTCCCGACTCACTCAGGAATACCGACCAACCGGCCCTCACCCGCATTATCTCGCACCACTGTGCGGCCTCGGCTCGGTACATCCGGTACATCATATGGACCACTCCCCTCGTACACCCCCGTTCATTGTTCCTTCACCCCCCTATCCACTCCTTTACCTGTTTCCCCCAAACAACATGACGACCACTCATTGTCCTGGCCACTGCCATTGTTTTATCTTAGGCCGTCCTCTATTGTTCTATTCCTGCCCACCATTTCATTATCTTATTTTCAGCCATACTCTATTAGTCTAATACCGCTTACATTCCTTATTCTATTTCTGATCACTGTGGACAATGCCTCTATGTGGTTGCCTCATACCTTATTGTTTCCATTCCTTACGCCACCCTGTTCCACATCTTGCTTCTTAACTATAAAAGTAGTGGGATGTATGTAGATAGTTCTTCACTCAGAATATCAATTGATTCGCACCCCTTTGTCCGCTCTCCATTTCTAAAGTCCTTCGCTCGAGCCGACACCCTCGGCATCCTCTCAAGGCTCCTCTCGCTATCCAAATTAGTGGCACACACGGAACAGCAGGGCGCAACGCAAGAGCACATTGAAGCCTAGCCACCCCGTAATGGTTTGCAGGACTTAACCGATATCTCGGCGTCACCGAATCTTGACAACAGCAATGATAACAGTGGCAACAAAGATAATTTGAAGAGCAAGGACAATAAAAATCCCCAGCAAAACCCACCTGAGTACACTAAGACTCTTGGCAAGGACAGCAAGCTCCTCCTGACTTAACGACAAAGATGCATGGACAATAACCTGTGTCTAATCTGCACCACCAGTAATCACAAAGTTGCTGAATGCTCTAAGGCAACCAAGGCCTGTGTGACTACCACTTCCAACTCTACTTCCCAGGCAACTGGTGCCTCAGACACCACAGCTGAGGATTCAGCCCAGATGCCTGTGAACTAGCCCACCATCTGTTAGCCTCTAAGCATACCAAGAGTTGCATTGACTTGACAAGTGCCAGTAGTGATGTTTAGATCAATGCTTTTATTCTTTTTCCTCTCTTTTTAATTCTTCCATTATCCATTGGGTGCTGAAAATTCTCCATAACCTACCTTGCATGCTTGGTTGAATCAGCATCCACTCATAGTTTATTTGCTTTTGGACAAAATCTGGTTATTTTATTCTCTCTTAGAGATTCCTTTGATCTAGTACTGCTAATTTAGTTATTACTGAATATATAGACATGTGTACTAGATTTTCTGTCAGGACAATTTCAATCCACCCCTCCATCTGTCACATCACTAGATTCATCGGTTGGCAATATTCAGTAACAACTCTCTCACCTGCTATAATCCATTGATTAACAGGGCATTGGGCAGAATTACATTTTGTAACACTACTAATGTTTTTAGATATATTCTGATAGCCTTGGTCCATTTGGCACCTGCCACTGTTCCAAAAGCCTCACCAGGATCCTGCTCCATTGCTAAAAGTTCTGCCAATAGCCCTAGTCAATGCAACTGCCTTTGTGCATGCTTGTATACCAGAAAGGCTGGCAAGCTTTTAGCTGGGACCTCTCAGCCAGTGGTGTCATTAGCATATTTGGCCAAGGTCTCTTCCATCCATTCCCATCTGTCTTTACTTTTTCTGTTCCATATATTGGCATTATATGCTGTCACCACTCCTTTTCTGTTCTCCTCGGCTAGAAGCCGACACTTTTACTAGATGGTGGGACATCTACCTAAAGGGGGGGTGACTAGCTAGAAACCCTTCAAACTATATAATCTCCCTCCTGAAGAGATCCCTTTCCTGAAACTTGCTTCCATTTACCCCTCTCCACTCTCCATCCCAACCTTAATTCCCTCTGTTACTTCCATTCCAACATTAATTTCTCTCCATCCTAACCCTACATTATCCCAACCTTACCTCCATGCCAAATTCCCCCTTCTTCAACTTCCTGACTCTCTATTCCTGACCTTATGATCACACCCATCCCTGACACTACTTTCAGTCCATCTGCCACCCTCTCTTTTCCTCTATATATCACAACCAAATCTGCCAAACACCTCAGCATGTTTGACTTGTTCTATCTCTCTTATGCCCTTTATTCTTCTTTTATTTTTCACTCAAAATAATAGAGTAAAAAACAATTTTATTTTGAGACTATTTTAAAGTCCCATCATTTTCCCCCATCTCCTCATCCTCATCCTTCTTTTCCTTCCATTTTTCTTCCTTTTATTCCCCCTCATCCCTATCACTTTCCAACTGGTCCTCCTCTAGACCCTCAACCCCTCCCAACTCTCCCACTCCTCCAGAACCTCCAGAACCCCCCTCCACCATGAGGAACAGGAGCCTAGTCATTCTGTCCTGTCCTCAGAGAAGGGCCTCCAGGAGCTCCACTATTCACCTCCCCACTGACAGCTTGGGCTGTGGAACTTCCACTACCATTACCTTCCCACTCGGGCACTGTAGAGTTGCTCTAGGTAATTAATACCTAAAAGCCTGCACGCACTGGTCCCTTTCTGTGGTGGGAAATAGCACAGTCATTCGGCACAGCTGGATTAAGTTCTGTGACATGGCTATGTATGAATGTAAATAGAATGTGAGTAATGCAGATGTGACAGGGACATGACCGTTATAATGTCACATATGACTAAGACTTGGACTTGGACTTGGACTTGTGTACAATAGTCTAGATGTTTCAAGACTAGTATTGACTTGGACTTGGAGACTAGACTTGGGGCTTTAACTTGTGAACTTGGTATTACAGAGGTGAGTCAGAGGCCTTTATATATAAAAACCAAGCAATGATGTGAAATGATACGAGAGGTTGGCTATGTCAGTTAAATGACAAAGCACAAGAACAAAGTATACAAAAGAGGAAACTATGGAGAAACTTTAGAGAAATGGTACAGCATCAAGGCTGTGCAAATAGGGGCTAGGGGCTATAATAGGGGGAGACTAACCAAAAAGGTGAGGGTGATGAGTAATAATGAGAAAAGACTAACAGAATAGGAAACAGGTCTGAGTCAAGCCAAGAAAAGGGGAAAAATATAAAAGAAACAATAAGGAAGTCCACCAATAAATGTCTAACAACCTTGTCCACTACTCCTAAGGGGCCTTAGGATGAGTCAGGGGACTGAGTCACCTCAGAGTATTTCCAGGTCACAGGCAACATATCTTCCGCAATCTCTCCAGTATACAATCCAAGGATAGGGGTCTGGGGGTAGGAGGACTAATGGGTATATGGTCGTGCACTCTCATCTTGTGGTTAAGAGTGAGTCAAATAGAGTGGGTGGGGTAATTAGGATGGGATGGTGCCCTGAGCTCTGCCTTATATTCCACTCTACTCCTATCATGGTATGCTAGTCTAGACATCATTCCAAGAAATATGTATGGTTCTTGACTTTCTGGGAAATAGACTCCATCTCCTATCGCATATGACTGAGTGTAGATTGGATGGGATCGTCTTCTGAGTGAGAAATGTGCTGGAGGAGGTACGTGAAGATAATGATGTGTTAATGGTTCTGCTTGGATGTGTGTATCCTGGGTGTTGTAGTTTTGTATAGGAGTGAGCTCTGGAGAAGACATGATGACAAATTGGGAGTCTGAAAATTGTAGTATTAAAGAGAATGGTTGGCTGTATGATGTGGCAACAGTGAAGATGATATGGGTTGAGTGCCGTTGGAGTTGAATATATAACATGGTTGATATTGATCACTCTACTGTCAGTGCATTGCAGTGGCCCTCCTTGGCCTCT
Organism: Chroogomphus rutilus; assembly: GCA_003314275.1. Lineage (NCBI taxonomy): Eukaryota > Fungi > Basidiomycota > Agaricomycetes > Boletales > Gomphidiaceae > Chroogomphus > Chroogomphus rutilus. Next base: position 18,980 of record QLPI01001639.1, read on the forward strand.
TATTTGGCCACTCCTCCTCCTCTTCTGGATCCTCCTCCTCACTCTCCCACTCCTCACTCTCCCTATACAACTCCACCTCCTTCCTACTCTTCACTTTTCATGGTCAGAGGGTTGCCAGCCCACACCCAACTTTCTGCCAGTTATACTCCTGGCAGGCTGCCCCAACTACAGTCGCACTCATCTCTGCATTTGACACACATTGGGCAGGGGGGCCTATCTTCTTGTGTCCATTTTTTGGCCTTCTGCTTAGGCTATTAAGAATAAACCAATAAGCAATAAATAAATAAATAATAAAGATAATACTCACCTTGACCCCCCTCGGCTTACCACCCTTTACTGCCCCACTGGGTCCCACTTCCATGCTCCTACCCCTCTTGTGCGTGAAGGTCTTTGGGACTCCCAAGTTCTCAAGAGCCTCCATGTTCTTGACACCCTGGATTTTGGGTGTTCTGTCCTGTTCTTCCATATCCTTGATGTGTTTAGTGATTGGCACAGGTAACCCCCAGGTATTTTGTACCTACCTGTACCTGTACCCAAGAATACCCTTACCCTTAGGAATGGGTAGCAGGTTATCATGGGTACAGGTATGGGTACCCATGGGTTCAACAGGTATTGCTTTTACCCATGACCCACAACGGGTATTGTTCTTACCAACAACCCACAATGGGTATTGCACTTACCTGCAACCCACAATGGCTATAAATTGACCCAATACTGAAATTTAATATATTTTCTTATTATAAAAATTCAGAATTTATAAAATATTACCTGTAATAGAATCCTAACCCTGTCAAGCTTCGGGTAGTGACGGACTTCGGTACTGCTGAAAGGTCGGGCGGACAATGGCCAAGTCTTGCAGGCCAAGAGTAGTGGCATTGGCTTCAACGTACTCATGCATTATGCCCTACTTGCCGTGCATTGTAGAGTTGCTCTAGGTAATTAATACCTAAAAGCCTGCATGCACTGGTCCTTTTCTCTGGCGGGATCTAGCGCAGTTGTTCGGCACAGCTGGAATAGGTTCTGTGACTTGGCAATGTATGAACAAAAATAGAATGTGAACGAAATATGGTGTGATGTGACAGGGACGTGACCTTGATGAGATGCAAATGTGTCACACCGACTAAGACTTGGACTTTGACTTTGGACTTGAATACAATAGTCTAGATGTTTCTAGACTAGCCTTGACTTGGACTTGTAGACTGGACTTGGGGCTTTAACTTGTGAACTTGTTATTACAGAGGTGAGCCAGAGGCCTTTATATACAAAAACCAAGCAACGATGCGAAATGATGCGAGAGGTTGGCTATGTCAGTTGAATGACAAAGCATGAGAACAAAGTATACAAAAGAGGAAACTATGGAGAAACTCTGGACAAATGGTACAGCATCGAGGCTGCGCGAATAGAGGCTAGGGGCTATGATAGGGGGAGACTAACCAAAAAGGTAAGGATGATGAGTAACAACAAGAAAAGACTAACAGAATAGGAAACAGGTCTGAGTCATGGCAAGAAAAGGGGAAACATATAAAAGAAACAATAAGGAAGTCCACCAATAAATGTCTAACAACCTTGTCCACTACTCCTGAGGGGCCTTAGGATGAGTCAGGGGACTGAGTCATCTTGGAGTATTTCTAGGTCACAGGCAACATATCTTCCTCAATTTCTCCAGTATCCAATCCAAGGATAGGGGTCTGGGAGTAGGAGGACTAATGGGTATACGGTTGTGCACTCTCATTTTGTGTTTAAGAGTGAGTTGAATGGAGTGGGCAGGATAAGTAGGATAGGATGGTGCCCTGAACTCTGCCTCATATTCCACTCTACTCCTATCACGATATGCTGGTCTAGACATCATTCCAAGAAATATGTATTGTTCTTGACTTTCTGGGAAATAGACTCCATCTCCTATCCTATATGACTGAGTGTAGATTTGATAGGATCGTCTTCTGAGTGAGAAATGTGCTGGTGGGGGTACGCGAAGATAATGATATGTTAATGGTTCTGCCTGGATGTGTGTGTCCTGGGTGTTGTAGCATTGCATGGGAATGAGCTCTGAAGAAGACATGATGATATAATGGGAGTCTGAAGATTGGAGTGCTGAATAGAATGGTTGGCTGTGTGATGTGGTGACAGTGAAGGTGATATGGGATGAGTGCTGTCAGAGTCTGATTTGGTGTCAAGCGTCGGATACTGACGGACTTTGGTACTGCCGAGGGGCGTTGTTGAAAGGTCGGGTGGACTATGGCCAAGTCCTGCAGGCCAAGAGTAGTGGCATTGGCTTCAACGTACTCGTGCATTGTGCCCTACTTGCCATGCGTGCCACTGTATTTGCAACAGACAGATACTCAGGGGGATGCTGAGGATGCCGGCCCGAGTCGAGGACTTAACAGAAGAGAAGAAGGTAGAAGGGCCTAAGCCTGGTCGATACCCAGAATGAAGAAGTATATACATCCATGTCCTACTTATATAGGTTAAGAAGTGACATGTGGAATAAGGAATGTGGGACAACAAGGTATGCAAAGCATGTGGTTATTGTCCACAACGAGTAAAATTAGAATAAGAAATGTAAGGTGGAAATAAGACAATAAAGGACAGAATAATAGGACGTGCCCTAGGATAGGACAATAGGAAATGCCTGTTTATAAAACAAGGCTATAACCGAGGATAACACAAGGGCAAGAAGTCCCCAGGTGAGGCGGACCGAGGAGTGAGGAGTAGGCATGGGATGGGAATGAGGGGTGTGACCGATATGTGCGTCTGGCCGAGAACAACTCATTGAATGGTTTGTACTTGGTTACTAATGGAGTATTTTAGTCGGTACTGCCGAGTTATCGGATCCTCGGTACGTGTACTTGACAGTATCCCCCCCTTAGCGGCTGAACCCATGAAGCCGGTAGTTGGAGATTGAACATAAGGTTCAGAATGCCTAAACGTGATGTCACGCAAAGGTTCGAATATGGCGCCCTTTGCTTCTTTCCATTGTCTCTGGAACGTGTAACAGCAGCGTATCAGAATCACCAAAAATGGAACATACGTTGGATATACGTGAGTTGGAGGAGATAGGTCAGGCCAATGGTGCCTCGGTGCTGACTACTGTGAGGGAGGTAACAGAAGGAGGAATAGTGGGTCCTGGAGAACAGCAGGTAGATGCTGAAATTCAGGCAACCATCGAACAGCGGGTGGACCGAGAGCTCGAGGCCGGACAGGCCGAGATGGTCAGGCAGATGGATACATGGGTGTCTGAAGAACGCGAGGAGAATAACCTTCTTGAGGATCTTGGAGCACCCATGGTCCAGGATGTAGAGGCCACGGAAGTATCGGGGATCCCGGAGGTTACTCCAACCCAAGGGGATGGGGGCATGGAAACGACGGGTGGGGGAGCAATTAAGTGGCCTAGAGTGGCCGAGGTATGTGCCGAAGATTTTCTCCATTTTATTATTTTATTGATTTTTTCTTTTCAGCAAGCGGCCAATGAAGAGCTGTCCCCAATTCTACACCCTTTATGCAAGGAGTGTAAGAGGTGGGATCGCAAGTGCCATGTTTCGGGGCTGGGTCCTGCATGCCAGGAATGTAAACGGTGTAACTTCGGGTGTAGCTTGGCTGTACCACGGGATTACCAGGCCAAGATTCTTCCGGGTGATGATAAAGGGGATAGTGGTCGGGAAGACAGGAGTGAGACTGAAAGAGTCGAGGAACTGGTAACGAAGAGGCCAAGGCAGGATGATGCTGCACAGTCTAACGATCATGAAGTGGCCCTAAGGCCCAGCGGGCGATTGGTGACCATAGAAGTCCCTCCATTCATGGGATCGGGATCTCGGCCTCTCGTCGAGGTCTGGGAGGATTTGTTACAGGAGCAGATATGGATGAGTCAAGTCCTTATCCACATGGTGGAAGGGCTTCGGATGGTTGGTCGCACGATTGTATCCTTGGGTGAGGATCGGTGTGGGGTGTCAGGAGGTTCGGGAGATCCAGTCGGAGGTGAGGTTAGGTCAGTGGGTGATGATGAAGGGGACAGGGAGGGGGAGGATGAAGGGAAAGGAAAACGGAGGGAAGATGGTGGTAAAGATAGTCAGGATGTTTAGAAATTGATATGAGGATTTTTGTTGTATTTTTTTTTTTTGAAGGTAGAAGGAAAAAATAAGAGAAGAAGGAACAAGTTGAATATGCCGAGGTGTTCGGCAGGCCCGGGTGTTGTATTTGGAGGGAGAGTGGAGTGTTGGAGATGGAGTTCATGATTGGGAGCACATGCAACCTGGCCCAACCCATGGTGTCACACATGCACATATGACATGGATTCATCACATGCACACACATACAACATGAATGTGCTGTATGTGCTATACACACATGCATATGATATGCACATGTGTGGGTGCAGTGTGCACCCGGGACCCATCCACCCATGGGTGGATGGGTTTGGGTTCCCTATGGGTCAGGTGTGTCAGGCACTAGGAATGCTGATGATGTGTGGGCCAAGCACTGTTGTAATAATGCCAACTTCATGATGTTGGCAGGAAACAGCCAAGTCCTGCAAGCTGATTTAAGTGGTATGACTTCAACGTACTCGTGTGTTGCGCCCTACTTTCTATGCATGCCACTAATTTGGAATAGAAGGAATACCCAGGAGAGTGCCAAGAGTGTCAGCCCAAGCAAGGGACTTTACATCCAAACAACTTGACCATCCCAAAAGTTGAGCCACTGGTATCTCGGCCCCTTCCTGATCTAGAAGAGAGTAGGCAGGCACTCCTACCAACCCTAACTTCTGCAATTCCTGTCCCATCTCCACCTGGTATTCAACACATTCAAACTTGCTCCTGCTCCCAAGGATCCAATCTTGGGGAGACAGACTAGAGCACCCCCCCTGCCAGAATTAGTGGAAGGGGAGGAACACTACATGGTAGAAAGAGTTCAGGATAGCTGTCTGATGCAGGGACGATTATACTTCCTGGTGAAGTGGCAGGGATATGGTTACAAGGAGAACACATGGGTAGTGGAGGAGGGCATGGCAACACCGGTTAAGATCCGGGAGTTCTACCAGTCACACCCAGGGGCACCCCAACACATCTGGGCAGTGGCCTTTGAGTCCCTGATGTCCCATGCTTTGAGGATGCAGCACTCTAGAAGGGGGGATGATGTCAGGGGACAACCTGTCTATTTTCCTGAGCCAAGCACCAGTCACCTAGCCAGCAGACTGATATGGTCTGCCAAAGTCCTGGCTCAATGGGATAACAGCAGTAGACAAGAGAGACACCCATGGAGAAGAGGACTGAGGAATGTGAGTGGGGAGAACTTGATAGACTTGCCCCTACAGGCTAATGACCAACCGACCTTCCCCTCATATGCTGAGCTGATACACCGAGGCCCTAGGCCAGACTCCTGGGGTTGGGCCTATAGGTAGCATATGATGGAGAAGTGGTGCATGGGTACAGGGTATATACTTTCTTGAGAGTAATGTGCCTCTGTCAACATGGCCATGACACAATTTACCTTCAGGTGGTGTCAAATACACATATCGAGAATCCAGTAACTTGGTGGTACCGACTAAAATACTCCATTAGTAACCAAGTACGAACCATTCAATGAGTTGTTCTCGGCCAGACGCACATATCGGTCACATTCCTCATTCCCATCCCACGCCTACTCCTCACTCCTCAGTCCACCTCACCTCGGGACTTCCTGCCCTTGTGTTATCCTTGGCTATAGCCTTGTTTTATAGTCGGGCATTTCCTATTGTCCTATCCTAGGGCACGTCCTATTATTCTGTCCTTTATTGTTTTGTCCCCATCTTACATTTCTTATTCTAATTTTACTCGCTGTGGAGAATAACCACATGCTCTGCATACCTTATTGTTCCACATTCCTTGTTCCACATGTCGCTTCTTAACCTATATAAGTAGGACATGCATGTACATATTTCCTCATTCTGGGTATCGACTAGGCTTAGGTCCTTCTACCTTCTTCTCTTCTGTTAAGTCCTCGACTCGGGCCAGCATCCTCAGCATCCCCCCGAGTATCTGTCTGTAGCAAATACAGTGGCACGCACGGCAAGTAGGGTGCAACGCACAAGTACGTTGAAGCCAATGCCACTACTCTTGGCCTGCAGGACTTGGCCATAGTCTGTCCAACCTTTCGACAACACCCCTTGGCAGTACCGAAGTCCGTCAGTACCCGACGCTTGACAGTATACCCAGAATCACACTACTTCCCATGCCTCACTTACGATTACAACCTCACGGAATAATAGCAGTGACACAAACATGTCAACAAACGAGGACAGTAAACAATTCCAGCCAATCCAACCTGAGCACACCAAAATCCTTGGCAAAAATGGCAAGCTCCTCCCAAT